>RPOG01003494.1:0-62337 GCA_008086565.1 Thalassoma bifasciatum
TTTCAAGATGCACAATAGAGAGGCACTTGAAGAAAAATGGGCTGAATGGTCGAGTTGCCTGAGGAAAGCCATTTCTACACAAATGCCATAACGTATCCTTAAAATACGCCAAAAAGCACAGAGACAAGCCTCAAAATTTCTGGAACAAAGTCATTCAGACTGATGAGACCAAAATCAAACTTTTTCACCAAAACCATAAACGTTGGAGAGGAGTCAACAAGGTCTATGATGAAAGTTACACCATTCCTACTGTGAAACACAGAGGTGGATCACTGATGTTTTGGGGATGTGTGAGCTACAAAAGCTCAGGAAACTTGGTCCAAACTGATGGAGATGAATACAGCATTTTATCAAAAGATTATGGAGGAAAATTTACATTCATCAGCCCAGAAGCTGCACATGAGACACGGGACATGGGACTTGGACGTTCTAATATGACAATGATCCAAAACTCAAGTCCAAGTTGACCTGCCATTGGCTAAAGCAGAATAAAGTGAAGGTTTTAGAGTGGCCATCTCAGTTTCCTGACCTCATTATCATTGAGCCACTCTGGGTAGATCTCAAACCTGTAGTTCATGTAAGGCAGCCTAAAAAGCAGCAGCAGTGCATAAGTGCTCTGAGTGGTCAAAAATACTTAAAAAGTGATATTGATAAAAATCCAAATACCCCTTTATTGACTAAAAAATGATACAGAAAATAGAGCAGCTGTCACTTTGAGACAATTAGCCCCTCCTATGCAGAAACAAACAAATCATAAGCTCAATCTGAAAGTGACAGCCAAGGCTTTTCCCTGCACCATTACGCTGTAATTTAAGGCTCTGGTTTGAAATCATACCTGAGGTCAGGACAAAGTACACGTCACCATTTCATCGTAGGTGAATTGTCTTCAGGTCAGATCTGTCTGAAGAAGTGTGTGAAAAGCAGACGTGACAAGTGATACACCCTGGCCTCTCTCCAGAAGATAAAGCAAAGTGAAGAACCAGGCCAGCTGACTTGGGACTCAAATACACAGGTGGTCATCTCAAAGAGGTGGACAATACACCATCCCAGAGGCCAACAAGTTTTTGAAGATAGCCCTGAGCTCAGGTAACACCCTGTTATCTAATATACCAGAGGAAAAACAGGCACAGTGACAAATGGCTGTGAAAATCCAGGCTACAACAACAGGAAGATTAGAAAGAATGGATGTAGCTGCTGAACACAGGTGTCCTTCATTCATTTCTGAACTTTTAAAATATTGACACTGACAAACATAAGGGCAAATGGGAGAGTCTCAGTTGGGGTTTGTTACACAATCAAGGAGGTGATGAGACAGTGTTAAATTGATTAATGTTACTGTGAAAAATGAAAAAACAAACAAAAAAAGTGTCTAACAATTTGTCTTATCTATAGCTATATCTATACTTGCCTATATGACTTTTGTCTGGAAATCTGTAAATAAATTAATGATACCTCTTATGTACTACACAAAGATGTGCATTATTTTTATGGGTGGACAGAAATCTGCCAGAAACGAACAGTCAACATGGAGGAGAGGCTATTTCTGTCTTATATCTGAGACAGGTGTTGAAGAGGTTTTCGCTGACAATAAGTCAAATTTTGATATGAAGCCAAAATTCTGTGTTTAAATAAAAAGGTTATGAGCTAAAAAGTCAAAGTTATGAGATAAAAGTCAAGGTTATGAGATAAAAATACAAATTTTGAGTTAAAAAATAAAATCAAAATATTAAGAAAAAGTGAAAATGAGCTAATAAGTCAAAGCATTGACATTAAAAGACAAAATTTGGAGCTAAACAGTCATATATTGGGATAAAAAGTAGTAATTTTGAGATAAGTTTTGCAGCAGATAGTCAAAATTTCAAGATAAAAAGTAATGTTACGTGAGAAAAGTCAAAATTTTGAGCTAAAAAGTCAAAGTCATGAAATAAAAAGACAACATTGAGATATAAAAATTCTAATTTCTGACCCAAAAAGTCAAAATTCCGTGATAAATTGCCAAAATAATGGGATTAAAAGTTGCAATTTTGACTTTTCTTTGCAAAATTTTGTCTTTTCATCTCAAAACTTCACTAGTGTGTGAAAAAAAGCTCAACAAATCTAGCTTCTCAATTTCCATTTTGGTTGAAAATGGGCTTCAACACATTTTTTTTGTAGCCATAATAGAAAATTACACTTCTTACAGAAAAGGGGTGTTTTAAATAATTATATGGGTTTTGAAGCTACTTCATTGTCCTTGAGTATCTTTGGGTAATTTCTTCAAGAGGCTGGGTAGAGAGTCAACCTTTTTTGACTTTCAGAGAATAGTCATCCAATTTAATATCTCTTTAAATTTCATTTTACAATGTAGTAGACTGATAACATCATATTCATGGTCACTTTTTTTGAAACAATCTGGCAATCAGATTTTAATGAGAAACACTGGTTATGCCAACTGACCACATCTTTCACCCCACTAATAGTGACAAACAAGCTAACATTGTATAAGAAGAACATGTCCTGTTCAATATGAGTCCAAAAGAGTCAAGTTCCATTTTAACTGAGCTATCAAGAGGGGGTAGAACAACCAAACACTCATGTGATAAATATCTGTATCAGGTTAGCAGAGTCTCCTAGTTTCTTTCCCCGACCATGAACAACAGCTCATACTTCCTCCAAGAACTCGTTCTGACCTTTGATTGAAAACAGGATAAAACTTTGCGCCACTTTCCAGCTCCTCTGAACACCTGTGAGACCTACTAATAAGAAAGTATTGGCTCATGGGACATGATTGTTTCTCTCTGATAAATCTGGAGTCTATCATTATGATTATTGGATATCCACAGACAACACTGAGTTTGACTAATCCAATAAAAGCAGTTCTGGGTAAATGTGGTGTCATTTCTCACTTCCTTCTGTGAGAGCATGAGAACCAGGGGGCGCTGCTCATTGTTCTGAGATGTAGGACTGTATCGATGAACTGATAACATCCTATCAGCTCTATTTGTCCTCTGGTCTGTTCAATTATAAACCCTCTGGGACCTGAAAACAATATTCTCCATATCAGCATTTCAGTAGCTGGTGTCCTGTGAAAAGGAAGTAACAAAACACCGCTGCCCCACTAAGGAGTATTATGATCCAAACAATGTCTGCTGAAAGTTACAACGTGACTGAATCTTCTTCTTTCACATCAGAAGAAAAACGTCCTGACCTCATGTACTGACCTTATTTGAGTGTCAGTGTTTGGCTGCTGAGTGAAGGTGAGGTTTGTGTGTCTCAGTTCTGAAAGTAGGCGGAGCTTCTGTCATGTAACCTCATCGCTGGGAGGATCACCTGTCCTGCTTTGATGCTAAAAGTATATCCTGCTCAAAACACTTGCTCTCAGTTTCACAACATCTCAAGAAGTTGACTTAATCTTTCAGAACAAGAAGAAGGAGAAACTAAGAAAACAGTAAGTTTGATTTATTTATTCAAGAAATCACCTACTGTATATTTGTAAAAGAGGAGCCAGGATCATTTAGGCTGACATCACCAAAGCATGCAGCCACCTTAAAAAAAGATGTGGCATGTTTTTGCAGAACATAGAGTGATGGTGTTTGATGACATGTAGCAGGTGGAACAGGATTGATTTACAAGAAGAGACTGGATTTTTCTTTTTTATATAATTGTGTGTTTATGTTTTCTTCTCTATCAAGTAGTGAAGTGTGAACACATTAGTCCACCACACTCATGCAGCAATGATAGAGGCTTTTATTGAAAGTATCCATTAGTACAAACAAGAGAAGCCTATTTACATCACTGACGATGTCACCTGGAATAATTTGGGGCTCAGCGTCTCGCCCAAAAACACTTCAGCATGTGACTGTTGAAAGTGAGATTGAATAACCGACTTTGTAACCAAGATATACATAACTTCACTTCAGAGCTGCAGTCTTCAAATTCTTCTGTTTCTCTATAACCTTTTTTATTTCATTTTCTCAAAACTTTCATGGCATTTGATGTTTTATGGCTGCCAGGATTTCAGCCTCTAATTAGAAAATGGTGACTGTTAACTTGGGGCCTAAAAAGTCTTGTAAGATTTCAAATTTGAAAGAAAACAAACTCCCAAACATCTTGACGGACAAAATGGGCTACCTCCAGGGATGTACCTGTACCTTATGTTTTTACAAGTCAATAAGGACGCAGTCTCACTGGTTAATCATGACATGTTTAAGCACATTTCAACCCTTAAGTCTGGCTTTTTTTGGTCAGTGTGACCACAAGTAAACCTGATTCCACTGGCTTGTTTTAGAGAGTTGTGCCTCATTGAAGTTCAATTCATGCACAAGCACAAAGAAGTAGAACGTACATGATTCATACTCCATGACCTATAATCACTGCAACCATTTCTCTAGACCAGGGATGTCCAAACTACGGCCCAGGGGCCAATTGTGGCCCGCCGTCTATTTTCAGGTGGCCCCCAGCTCTCATCTTACCATGTGTTAGTTTTGTCATTTGAATTAATCATGCTTTAACTGTTTACATGTACAGTTTCTGTCAAGTGCTTGAAATAAATCTTAATATATCTGGTAACGTAAAGATTTGGACTGTGCATAGGCAACTTTATAAAGCTAAAGCTCTGTACGATCTGCAAAAACTCAACAACTTTTACAGCTGACACTTAATTGCATTTGGCATGATGCAAAATGTGTTTCACAAATTGTTTAGAATTAAAAAAAAAAACACACATGAGAGGACCAAAAATCTGAATTAAAGATGTGAAATGGTCAAAAAAAGTCAAAAGTTGAAGCAAAAAAATTGTTCAGAATGCGGGATCAGAGATATTTGGTGTTTAAAATGTTTTTATAATTGTTGTATAAACAAATGTGATAATGTCCAGATCCTGATCCTGCCATAAAATTGTTAGAACCATGTTTGGTTTTATCTCAAAGGTCTGTAATAACAGCACAAGCATGTTTGACTTATGACATGTCCATAAGAGCCGCCGGCCCTTGGTCATTTTCACAGTTTCCAATACGGCCCTTTTTGGAAAAAGTTTGGACACCCCTGCTCTAGACAATCATTTTAAACAATGGTGGGGTGTTTGAGGGCTTTGTTGGTCCAAAACGACTTAACATAGACCAGAAAGTAACTGCAGTTGTAACCATGTTTTCTGTGTTTTCAACTGTGCTGACTCTGTTGAGAATGTAGCTTGTAAACAGGCGCTTCATAGTGATATGGCATGTGTAGGCAATCATGCTTAAGTCTGCTTCATATTAGAGTAGAGTGACCACACTAGAACGGCGCTGAGGGGGGTGGGTTCATGTTGACTACAGCACGATTAAAACGACCAGTGTGATCGCCCCTTGAGATTGTCATTATACATACTGAAATCTCCAACTATTTAATCAGTCTTGTGTCACAGGATCTGAAGGTCACGTGATTCTCAATCCTCTGCTATAAGAAATACTCAACCTAATGCTACATTTGTGCACAAGGAATCAAATCATTTGGCAAAAAGTTCAGCAAACTGTGAGGCTGAGGTATGAAGTACTACATATCTAACTGGAGAACCTTTTACACACTTGTTTGAGTCAACTTAGAGCTCAAAAAGTTTTTCTGAAAACAGATCTGAATTAACCTACAGGCAGATTTTTACCAACCAGCAGATGTTCAGTAAAGTGAAAGTAGAGATTTGATACCTGTTCCCTACCTTGACTCTGCTGCAGATTGAATCCATGGTCACTTCTGTACTGATGCTGTTTTTCAGATGTTGCTGTTACCTGTTCTGTTCCTGCTGAGGTCGCTGTTGCTCTTTAGAGGCGTGGAGGCTCAGTCCAACATCCTGGACACCATGAAAGAGGCTGCATGTAAGAAACACAAGCAGAAACATTACAGCTGGATATTTTACAATCCCAAAAAGTTCTTTGTTTACTTTCATTTAATAAAAAAGTTAGGGTTAGGTCTGTGTAAAACCTGACAAAGTCACACACATCTGTACTGCTTTTTGAGCTTGCCTGTCACAGAACTATCTCTAACCTCGCTTTGGCCTTTTAATGTATCTCATCTCTATCTCCCAGTGTCATTGGAGCGCCCTCTGACCTGTGACTCCTGGGACTGCAGCTGCACTTTTAATCGCCAGCGTAGTTGTTGCTGTGCAGCCAATGACATGTTCAGCCTGGAGGACACCACCTTCGAGAAGATTACACACCTATTCCTGGACCTTTACAAGCTGAAATCCAGTGTACTGGAGTTCACAGGTAAACACATCTGCATTCAGAAGTGATAGAGTCAGACTTGAATGAATGAATGAAAATGTTTATTTTGAAAAATGTAAAAGAATTACACGAAGCAAACGGGATAAAAACAGAGAAACCTTGCAATTTCGTGTTGAATCAGAAGAAGACGAAGAAGCAACAAAAACATTAATAAAGAAAAAAGAAAAAAAAAACCTTTGCAATTAACGCAAAACAAAACAAAACAAAACAAACTTTAAACCACTTGATTACCTTCTTTTAAACTTTCAAAAAGGAGTGCAAGGAAGAAAAACTTATTAATTTCTACCCCTTCTCCAGTTCCAATTAATAACGGTCTATTTGGTTTCATTGCAAAATTTTGTCTTTTTATCTCAAAACTTCACTAGTGTGTGAAAAAAAGCTCAACAAATCTAGTTTTTCATTTTCCATTTTGGTTGAAAATGGGCTTCAATACATTTTTTTTGTAGCCATAATAGAAAATTACACTTCTTACAGAAAAGGGGTGTTTTAAATAATTATATGGGTTTTGAAGCTACTTTATTGTCCTTGAGTATCTTTGGGTAATTTCTTCAAGAGGCTGGGTAGAGAGTCAACCTTTTTTGACTTTCAGAGAATAGTCATCCTATTTAATATCACTTTAAATTTCATTTTACGATGTAGTAGACTGATAACATCATATTCATGGTCACTTTTTTTTTTAAACAATCTGGCAATCAGATTTTAATTAGAAACACTGGTTATGCCAACTGACCAGATCTTTCACCCCACTAATAGTGACAAACAAGCTAACATTGTATAAGAAGAACATTTGGCCAACCTTTTATCTATATCTCTCTATGGTAAATAACCATATACACCTCCATATACATGCATGCATATACACATACATACGTACATACATATACCCATATATACATACACACATATACATACATAAATAAATACATAAACATATATACACATACACATACTTGTAGCTGACTTGCTTTGCTCTTCTATAAATGTTCTCGTTTTTACTCCCAGAAAGCCGTAAGGTTGCCTTCACAGCCAGAATGGAGCAAAAATCTTACCCTGAATCCTCAGAAGGTTGCTTTGGTATCTTCAGCACTGATGTGCCAATCCCGTACGGTACTGTCATTCTAAACGAAGGCCATGGATACAACCCCACCCTTGGTATGTCACACACACACACATACACACACAGATAAACTTACAGGACTGTTACTGTACCACATGTAGATTACTTTTCTGAATCTTTCCCGAAACATTTCTGTTCCTCTCCAGGTGTTTTTACTGCTCCTTGTGGAGGTGTTTATGTGTTTTCTGCCACCGTCGTCTCAGCTGTGGAAACAAATGGGCGTCTCTACCACAAAGTAGGACTTTTTTGTAGTGATTTAAAACCAGTTTCTATCAAAAGCAAGAATCTTATATATTTTTTTCTTTTATTTGAAGGTCCAAATGAAGTGGAACGGTGTACCATTAAGTGGTGTGTGGGAGAATAATCGTGAGGATCCTGAAGACAGTGCCACTCTGGTAAACTTTGACATGAGACTTTGACGTGGTTTTATAACTTCTATAACTTGAAACCTTACGTATATTTTTGTGCATGCTTTCAGGTAGTAGTACTGGAGCTTCAAAGAGGTGACCAAGTCTATATGGAACTGATGTTTGGCAGGAAAATCTGTAATCACCTGTCGCACAATGTCTTCACTGGTTATATGCTGTACCCATACCCTAAATACACTGATTAAAACACCAGCTGGACATACTGTTCCCATTTACATGATCTTAAATGACTCTACAATGATCCTCCTGAAGTAGGTTTGTGAGCCAAGACTGGACCAGTTCAATAGATTCAGAAGAGAAAAACAGGATTGAGGAGTGCACATAAGAATTTAGACATTGCTCAATATAGAAATGTGTGAAAAATGATATTTTTGTATGTCACGAATCACCAAAACTGGCTTGTTCATTTGGTTGAACACATCTGCTTCATTAAAATAATGCCAATAAACTACATTCACAACAAATGATATTGAATTCCAAATAAAGAGTGACTGTTTCTTTAAAATGTGTAGAAAAGATATTTGGAAGAGATGAGTGTATTCATTTTTTCTTGTCACACACACACTCACCCTCATACACATAAAGTTGCTCATAGTCCATGAATGGAAACAGTAGCAGCCTCAGTCCTGGACATGGTCTGGGGATGATAACAGTGTCTCAGAACATGCTGCTGCTTCTACTGCTTCTAACATTCAGACGACTGCAATATTTCAAAAGAGTAAACATGCACCTTTTATGGAAGCTCATTACAAATTATTATAAACCACAGCCAGACTGAGCCTGCCTCTTTCCATTCGACACATAAACACATGTAGCTGCATACACATGGCCCACAGATTTCTACACACATGCACAGATACAAACAGATAAATCTCTGACTTGCTGTTAATTTAAATGAATCACTTTTGATTAAAAATCATGCTTTTCTTTTCAAGGCTCTTTGATTATCAATAATGAGTAAAGAGAAACTGAATGGGGCGTTAATTTTATTTTTTCCTTAACAACAAATTATGTAGCATCACATCCATTCACTCAAGTAAAGTTTATCACACAGAGAGAAATCAGCAGCGGCGTTTTCTCCCTGGCTCTTCCTGCTTTTTTCAACTGTTGCATGAAACATTTTGTGCAACTCTTTAGTGCTGCTACAGTAGAGCTCAAAAGTTGACACACGCCAGGAGAATTTATGATTTCTTGATCTTTTCTCACAGAATATGAATGATAACAAAAACTTTTCTTTCACTCACAGTTAGTGGTTGGGTGAAGACATTTATTAACAAACAACGGTTCCCTCTTTTTAAATCATATTGACAACAGAAAGTACAAAAATGACCCTGATCAAAAGTTCACATACCGCAGTTCCTAATACCTTGTATTTTTCCCTTTAACATAATTAACAGCTTGAAGTCTTTTGCGGTCGTTGTGGATGAGGGTCCTTATTTTCCCGGATGGTAAAACTGCCCATTCTTCTCAGCAAAAAGCCTCCTGTTCCTGTAAATTCTTGGTCTGTCTTGCATGAACTGCAGGCTTGAGATCTCCCCAGAGTGGCTCAATGATTCTGAGGTCAGGAGACTGAGATGGCCACTCAATAACCTTCACTTTATTCCGCTGTGGCCAATGGCAGGTCCACTTGGCCTTGTGTTTTGGATCAATGTCGTGTTGGAACGTTTAAGTATGTCTCGTGCGCAGCTTCTAGGCTGACAAAGGTAAATTTTCCTCCAGTATTGTCTGATAAAATGCTGCATTTCAGCCCCCTATCAGTTTTGGCCAAGTTTCCTGAGCCTTTGTAGCTCACACATCCCCAAAACATCAGTGACCCCCCCTAGTTACACAGTAGGAATGGAATGTATCTTTCATCAGAGGCCTTGTTGACTCCTTAAAATGTAATGTTTATGGTTGTGGTGAAAAAGTTTAATGCTGGTCTCATCACTCTGAATGACTTTGTTCTAGAAATATTGAGGCTTGTGCTGATTGGGGTATTGTAAGTGGAATGGAATACTTTGTGTAGAAATGGCTTTCTTCATGTTTACTCGACCATACAGCCCATTTTCCTTCAAGCAATATAACATTTTATACTGAGCAGTCAGTATACCATAGACATCAATGTTTTCTCTTTATTTTTGGGTCAGTTGGTTAAAATTGTTTTAAATGAAATTTTTACGGTATAGGAGACTAATTAGATATTGTTCATTGTAACTTTTTTTGCGCAAAAGCAAATTTTTTTAGGAGAAACACTGGATACACCAATTGACTACATCTTACATCTTATTCAGAGAGAAACGTGTGTAAACAACACAAGAAACATAGAAAAAGATGTACACTGAGAAAAAAAATAATCAAAAAAACAAACTAAATGTAGGCATCTGTCCAAACCAATTTTTCACGATCTTTTGTGCCATAACATCAATCATGGAGCATACCAACAAGCTGATGATGTATTTATAAGCAGGGAAAAAAATGAATTAAATTATGATATGATGTGTAATTTAGGACATTATGACTAAAAATTTTAAGAACATCAAAGTATTTTTATTTCAATTTCCAGTGCAAATTTGAAGACAAGTCTTCTCATACTTATCATACAAAGCAGTTAAAGCAATGACTGTATATAGAATGGACAGCGTGCTTCCGCCTGTCACCGTTCTATGTTTTTGAAGCCAAAAAACCCCGTTTCTCTAGCCTCCATTGTGCAGCCAGAGTCTGCGCAGTAGAGAATTTCCGGTGGCGCCAAGTAAAAAAGAAAAAGAAAAATATTTATTTCTTCTTCTTCAGAAGGTTTAGTCTCCTTTTGGCTCTTTCCCGAAGTTTCTTATATCCCCGATAAAAACTACTCACGCACGGCAGCTGTCAACTATCGTAAAACAAAACTTATATCTTAAAACTTATATTTTAACGTCCAATAACTAATGAGAAACTAACTTCTCAGGAAAAAAAACACCTGAGCACCATGCAGCCAAATGACATCGTCATACTACCTTAGAGTAAAGATGAGAGAAACGTTTCTACGAGGTATCGTAATTTTTAAAAGTTTTCCCGGCTCATATCTAGAATGCATGGGGGGGCGGGGCTTATGACCTATACTGCAGCCAGACACCAGGGGGCGGGGCTTATGACCTATACTGCAGCCAGACACCAGGGGGCGGGGCATCTGCTGGAGGCTTCAGTTTGAGCCAAACGTCGTTACGTCCACTCATTATACAGTCTATGAGTTAAAGTAGAAGCAGTAATGTATTATAGCAGATTACTTGCAGACACAAGTACAATTCATTAAAAGAAAAGTGGTTTTCTTTTCACTTTTTCATTTATTTTTTTAAGGCGTTTCAGATCTCCATCTAAAATCATCCACAAAAGGAAAATCCATCATAAACCCACACACCCAATAAAAGAGAAACATCTGGATGGTTTCATGTTACAGGTGACTGAAGTAGGCTTTAATTGAAATACCACTGCCACAGTATGCCGCTTGTAATTACTGAACCAAAAATGGAAATATAGAGGAGAGGAGGTTCATGTTAACATCTTTGACAGTGGTATGGTCATTTTTCTGAACATCTCCAGGGAATTAGAGGGGAATTTTAGTTTCAGAACTTACCAGAGAAGCTCAGTGTTGCAGAGCTGTCAGACTTGAGTGAGAATGACACAACACTTCTGGATAAAACCATTTCAAGGCAAGTCTACAGAACTATGCATTAATGTGCATGTATACACAGGATATTGGATCAACCCCTTGATCATGGCTGTCACAATTTTGCAACATACCTGATTTGTGATGCAGAGCTGAGGTGACCTTTGTATCCCACTAGTGACTATTGATTCATATTCTATGCATACTGGGGGGGATGTGTCAAATGTACTATATCCCAATATATCAGTCAGAGGGTGAACTTTAATCTTAACATAAATACATATATTATGACTTATTCATATTAATTGTATGAGCTTTATTCAAATTTACAATCTCCTCTCAATGAAGCATCTGTAAGAATGCACAAACACACATCAACAACTTTGTTGTATAACTGTAAATCAATTCAGTGAGTACTAGGTTTATAAGCCTGGATGCTGAGGTCTTGTGCTGATAATGATTTCAGAGTCAGAGTCTGCACAGAAAGGATGTCCACGCTCAGATCAGATGTTCAGATAGAATTGTTGTTGAAGATGCACCATCACCAGCATCAGACACATCTGTAGCTAAACCATGTAACAACAAATGCCTGTCAGAACAGTGACAACAGGTTTTTGTCTGTAAAAAATGTTCAGTGACTCTAGCATGCTAGTTTTGTCTCCATCTGAAAATTCACCAGCACTAGTTGTGTTCACACAGGGTCATGAGGTTAATGTTTGATCTCTGAAATAAACGTTGATATACTTTTAAGAGAAAAATGTATACGAACATCTCATTTGTGAATACGGGTGAGGCAGACTTTAGGCTTCATCCCATTGGCCAGTGAGTGTAATGTCAGGGGGTCCAAATATTTTGGCCTCATTTTGAGGAGCTGTCATGCCATCCTTCTGTTTGTCTAGTACAGGTTTCGCTTTCTTTGTTTTTCCAGAAACAAATGTTTGAAAATACTTTATTACACAAATACCAAGAACTAAAATTGATCTAAAAGTGTGAAACAAGCCCTGTGATTGGCTGGTGACCAGTCTGGGGTGAACGAGCCTCCTGCCCAAAGACTGATGGGATAAGCTCCTGTCTACTGCAACCCTGAACAGGACAAGTGGTAGAAAATGAACGAATGAATGAGTGAGTGAGTGAGTGAATGAACATGTGAAACTCAATCTTCAAAAGTCACACAGAGCAGTCTGTGACACACTCATACACATTCATATAAGAAAACACACACATAGACTGAATGCATCTTTCAGAAGACGAAGAACTTTTATGATACTGATGATCAATCTATCACTTCTCTTTTTCTCCCTCACAGCTCTGTCCCTCCTCTCCTTCACTCTCTCTTCTTCAGCTTCTACTCTTATCATTCCTCCTAACTCCCTTTCCTCTGCCGTCTTTCACTCCTTCCTTCCTTTCCTTTATTATCTTGTCTTGTTTCAGTTCTTTTTATGCCATTCAATTCTTCTGCTCTTCTTTTCCTTACCCTTATCTTTGCTTCTCTCTTCATGTTTCCCCTGCTATCTCTCCTTCGCCCTTATTTTTCTGCCAGTTGTTCTTTCTCTTTTCTTTCTCTTCTCCTCTTTCCTCAGCCCCTGCTCTGATGTTCTTTACCCCACCGTTTTCCCTTCTTTCTCACCTTCTCTTTTTTCACCCCCCTCCTCTACCTTCCTCTTGTCCCATCAAACCTCGGCCTCTTTGCTTTTCGCCCTTTCTACTTCACTCTGTACTTTTATCTTTTCTTCCTCATTTTCCCATTTCTCTACTTCTCCCCCCTTCTTCATTTCAACTCAATTTCTATATCTCCCCTTCTCCATTCTTCCATTTATCCTTCCTTAATTCTTGTTTCCTTGTTTCCTCTCCTTTTTGCTTCGTTACTCCATCCTCTTCTCTCCTTCCCTAACTACTTCTACTTAACTTTTTCCTTCATCTTGCTCTCCTAACTTCTGTCTTCATCCCTCCTTTACTGCCTTCTTGTCTCTTTCAGCATTTCAGCGTTTCCTTTCTCTCCCACTTTGCCTCTTTCATCGCCTTCCCTCTCATCTTCTTCATCCTATCTTCTCCTCCTCTCCTTTTACCTTGTTCATCCCTCCTCCCTGGTTTCATCCTTTCTTCTTCTCCTTCTCACTCTCATAATCTGCCGTTTCAACCTCAATGTCCTCTCCTTCTTCTCTTTCTCTTCCTTCTATTTTAGTTCTATCACCATCTCTACATTAATCTTTGAATAAATTGTTCCCATTTTCCAACCTAATAACCCCGTTTTTTTCCTCTCTACATTTTTGTATTTCTCTGATCCTCATCTCCTCTTTTCCATCTCTCCCTCCATCCCATCAGCCCCATCCTCTCAGCTCAGCACCTTGTTTCCACTTGGAGTGAGCAGTGATGTGGTGAAAGTATTCAGAGAATTTCTGCTGACCGAACCCATCGCTGCCTGGCTGCTGTCTCCACACGGAGCAGCTCTACCCAAATAAGGCTGGGCTTCTAAACTGGACGTGAGGGGAAGAGACGCGCCGACAGGGAGAGCCAGCTGCTGAAAGGCCATTGCCCTTTTAAGGATGAACTTCCTTTCTTTCTCTCTTCCTCCTATTCCTCCGTCATGTTCCTTCCCTCCCTCTCTCTTGCTCTCAGTAAAGCGGTGAAGTCATCTTTCCTCATCTGCTCCTTTTAAGCCGGCATTTTTGGGAGGGAGGTCCCCGCCAAGCATATACAAACACTAAGTCAGACATCCACAGACCAAGCCACACGCTGAGGTAGTAGCAGCAGAGAAGTGACCTTTCCCCTTCACACAGTGAGTATGCTTTTCTTTAAGTCCTATACAGGCAGAATAAACATCTAGATTTGGGACAGCTTCTGAAATACTTTCTCAAAAAACATACATATGTGTTTTTAATTTTACATTTTGAATATGAGATAAGGAGCAGAGTTTGTGGTCAAATCAAGAAAATATATATATTTTTATCATCCAGCAGTCAATGAAGACACCTGTGCGCCAAATGTTCACTTTAAATAATTTTACTTTAAAAGTTTTCTTCCATGGAGTAGGGTATGTTTTATTTACAGCTGGATTTAATCTGGTGTATTTCAGTGAGACTGTTGTAAATGTCATGTCAGTTAAAAATAAAAAATAAAAAATAAAAAAAAACAGAAGGTGTCCATAATTTCCCAGCAGTGGAATTTACAGTTGCAGACATTTCAAAATAAAAGCATCATAATATAAAGGTTCATTCTGAGGTCTGCAAATATGCAAATATGCAAATGTACTTAATTTTTCATACAAATCTGCACATGAGTATATGCAGAATCAGAATCAACTCTAATTGCCAAGTATGCTTGAACATACAAGGAATTTGTTATGGTAAACTATTACAACTTCTTTCATATTTGAAGAGATTTTTTCATCCTGGAAGTGTTTCCCTGATTGTTTCTGTTCTTCCTGTTGCATTCAGTCTGAGTGTCATTTAAATTGCAGCCCAATCCTGAAGATTCATAGGAAAGTTGTTGAATATTTATATTTATTTATCTAAAATCTTCAGCAGCTGTGTATATCCTACAGTCCAAGTGAACACAAGCTATTATTTACCAAAATTTCCCCGTATACCTCACTGTAACAAGAGGTATTCTGACTCCAAATGTTCTCAGTGTAACTCAAAGTCTGATCTGTTGTTATTGGATGCTTTCCAAGCAGCTGGGGAGGCACTGAGATGGAGAGCCAGACTTTTTTACATATCTCTGTCAGTAAACTTTTATTTGCACAGGCAAATGACCCACAGCCATTTATGGGCTTTAGGAGCCACAGTGGGTTTAGGATGTATAGAAAGTAGTTACACTTCCTCATGAGGGAAGGATATATACTTTAGGATGTGACTTAGACAAACTGAGTATCAGTAACATTATTGTTTCTGTGATGAAAAAATGAAGTAGTTGCTGAATTAAAAATAATCAGTCACTTGGGAGAGTAACTCTAGCTTTATTGTTTTTTTTTCTTTTTGCTTCCTTTTTTTTAGCAATCCCCCCTTCCTTTTATTTGTATTGTATTTCACCAATGAGGTACCTGAAAGCAGCAGACTCAGTCGTGGAAATGGGAAGCAGAGCATAAGCTAGTTTAGTTCATCTAAGCTTGTTCGTGGAGATGGTAGAGAGGTAAAATCATGCTTTTGCTGTTTAGATAGTTTGGCTCTTCCTTCACTGTAAGGCTAATGAAATGAAATGAAATGAAAAATACTTTATTAATCCCAAAAGGGAATTTTTAATAGTACTTTTTCTCTCGTTTGGTTATTTTAATGTGAGCTACACTTTGTTTTGTGGTGCAACACTCTCTAACATCCATCTAAATCAGGACTAAATCCTTGTCCATTACTTTGAGGAAAAGAAAATAATCAACATTTTTCCAGGACAGGAAGCTCATGCCAGAACGATGAGCTCCTGTTATAGTGTCATGATGTGAGATACTCTATTTCCCAGGATGCAGCTGCTCTGATGTAGGCTTAACCTCCTGAGTAAAAATCTTGTGGCATTATCAGGGATGTATCCTTTTAAATGTCAGTGAATTTGCTGTGAAAAATAACCAGATACTCTATCATTTAGTGCAAAAATGCTCACACAAGAATCTGTCACTAAGTGGATTAGTCGTACCGATAACACAGCCAAGGACAGATGATACTTAGACAAAGACACTGAAGAGCAGCTCTTACACTTGGAAAATTCCCCGCATATCCAAAAACTTGCTGAGATGTTTAAATGGAGGATTAGGTATAAATGGAGGCAGTGGTATCAGCAGGAAAACATCAGTGAGTAGTTCAGCCTCCAAACAGCAGCAGCAGCAGCTCTGAGAGCAGATAACATTATCTCTGCTGCCAGTTCAGTGGCTACACATAAACTCGACAGAATAGGGAGGCACATACAGAGCCACAGCCACAAAACAGTTTAAAAAAGTCCAACAGAACTTCAGAGTTGGTGTAACTTCAGGAGCACGGACGCACTTTGGCTTTTAAGTTCAGAGGAATTATCAGAGTTATTACGGGTGTTGGCAGTGGGTCCACAAAGTACTACAGAGCACGTAGATCCAAGCAAAGCGGAAGGTTTTTGCGCAGTTGGTATTAACCAGTCATGTCAGAGAAGCACTCACTCTGAGAATGGAGCTCACCCAGAGAAGAACAGCTTGATTTCACTGATAACATTAACACTCTGGTAACATTTTAGTGGTTTACTAAGTCATCAGAAGCTCATAAAAACTCACACAGAGGGAGTAAATTATCAGGTTTACTTTTACAAGAACAAGCCTCCAGTCGTTTGTTCAGCTGAAGTCATTACACGGTGGTTAGGTGGTAAACTTTAGAGGATGGAGGTGAGGCTGCATGACGCCATGGGCCCTCAGCCTAAAGCGGACGCCACAGCCCTCAGACTGGTTTCCTGTTCTGGCACTGGACAGATTTACCATGGTGATTGAGAAACAGAGCAGGAAAACACAATCCACAGAGATGGGAGGACGGTGGGAAAGAGGGTTTGAAGTCGTGTCAGACTGAACACAACTTTCTTTTATTTTCAGTATGCTAATGTATGCTGAATATGCTAATCACTCTATTTTAGAGTAAAAGCAAAGATTTTATTATTCATTCAAAATATGTTATCCATATGTTTTTTGGAAACAGCAATAACATATAAACATATATACTTGAAACTAAAGGAAATATGTTATTAACCCATTAACTACCTACTCCACCAAATAGTTCAGTACATTTTGAGTTACCATATTTCAATAAGAGGAGTCCCTAACTTAACTCAAACTGATTTAACCATCTTCACCATTTTGTAGATGTATGTGATTGATCTTGTGCCTCATATATTTTTTGTTGTTGTTGCACTTCCTCAGTTGAGTTGTTGAGATGACATATTGAAGGCATACAAATAAGCCCTTGTTTTGCATTTTCTTCTTTTTTTCATGCAAAATGAATGTTTTGCACGGTATTTCTCAATCACAAGTAAAAATGAATGTGAGAATCATTAGTTATCGCACTCTAGTCAAGATGAAAAATTTACAAATGCAGTTCTTCCTTGTTTCATGCTACGCTGGTCTTGATTAAAATAACATTGCTCAATATTTTGTGGCATACTTACAGATTTTTTATTCTTTATTATAAGCTTTATATTAACCAGGGGAATAACCTACTGAGATCAGGATGTCTTTTGCGAGGGTGACCTGGCCAAGAGAGCAGCAGCACACATCATAAAAAAGTCATAAATTATAACAAGACAATTTACAACAACATCAAAAAGAAATCAAAACTGTTCAATGCCCTGAATATTTATGTGTAATTAATTTCTTTTAAATGAGCATTTTATGCTACTTTTTCTGACTATTCGTGGTATTTGTATGAAATTTAAACCACTTAGTGACACTAAAAGGTCTGCTCTAAATAAGAAAAAAAAGGTTGTGGCTATTTCTCACCCCCTGCAACAAGAAATGTAAACAAAAATGTTTCTGCTCCTTTTCTCTGATGAGGTAGTTAAAGGGTTAAAGAAAAATGAAATAACAGTATGAAAGCAAGGGATGCACTTATCCAGCTTCTTAAATATCAACACCAATAGCAATAACTACACTTTGGTTTGGGTCTTTCATGATACTGATGCTGATCAGTGCAGTACATGCACATGGTTTTTGTGAACACAGAAGAGCACAGAGCTGAGTTGAGTAGATCTGTTCTATGGAGCTAATCTTTGTCATACCATCAACATACCATTCAATTTGTACAAGACAGATACTAGAATTGAATTGATACATCCCTATTAAAAACTAACAGAAACTTAAAAAGTTTTAACTGCTATTTAAGAACTGATATGCATATTTTAAGGCATTACTGTCATTACTGCAGAAGTAGCTCCAGCAGCAGCCAAAGTTGATTCACAGCACTGACACAAGTAAGACTTCTCTGCTTGTTAGTCACTTAAGAAATTATTGGATTAATGGATGGGGGAAAAAAACGTCTGACAATGTAGAAAACTCATACTGCAGGTTGTTAAATGTAGTTTTTAATGTTTTATCTAAAGGCTACTTTATGAAACTTCAATATTATATGTTTCAAGCCTGGCTGACCTCATATTCTAATAATAACATCAATGTTTTCTGACATTAATAAGTTACAGTTTTACATTAATGCCTGACATGCATCACAGTTTTGTTTAAAGGGCTATTTCAGAAATGTACTTTCTATCACCTTTACTAACAACTACCCTGCAGCGTGGTTGAAAGATGAGAAATATATCTTTGAGTAGAAATTATTTATATCATTCCTAGTTTTGTGCAATTTTTGCAATACATGTTAAACTCTTTAACAGGCCTTTTTTTGAATTTCAATGTTTCACCATTGGCCTAAACTCCCTCACAGGAGCTTAAACATGAGTTAAATCCCTCCTACCATTAGGGCCTGTTTCCACTCACAGCTTTATTTTTTGATCCAGCAAATAAACTCTTCAACCCCTCTCACCAGCACTTACTGTTGCAAGGTTACAACTCAAGAAAGTGTTATCAGTACTGCCTCTGTTCAAATTTATGCCATTGTTATTAACCAAGTTAATTTGTGAAGTCCCACCCCTTCTGGATTTTGATTGGTTGGTTAAGGAGAGCTGAGATTCAAGAGTGTAGCAGTGCTTAAAAAGTTAAAAACTATTTACTTCTAAAGGATGCTGTGAGCCTAGCAACAGAGAACAGTTTATGTTGCTTTGGTTTTGTTTTGGAAACAGACACTGCCAGTACAAACAAACTACAGCATCAGTGGACACAGGCCCTAAATATTAGAGATTTATGAAGAGGAAGCCAGACATTACAGAAAGTTGTTTAGTGGATAGTTTAGAGTTAGTGGACTCAAGCTGGGTCCCATGACTTACAGCCGGTCCCTGGATGTGTACACATACCAGACTGAGTGATCAGGTCATAACAGACTCATGTAATCTTAGAGATAACATCTGATCTCTGCATGCTTGCTGTGTAAACTGATCCAAGAAAGTGTCTCCCAGCACAAACACGAGGAGTCAATGGGTGCAAATGTGGTCAACACAATATGTACTTCTTCTCCTACAGAGAACATAATGTGTGCGATTTGCAGATGTGGTACAGAGAGTGCTTCATGAGGCCAAGAATTAGAGGCCAATGGAAAAAGAGACAAGTTGCTGGCATGGCAGACAAACATTATTCTGTAATAATAATTATATAATGACGCATAAAAAGGATATGAGTGCAGAAAAAAGGGAGCGGCAGACAGCTGGATATAAAATATAGTTGCTGGACTTATGGTTGTGTGTAAGTGAGCATGTTGCCCAGCATGTGTGTTTGGATTCTTGCGGCCTGGAAAAGCACCACAGGGAATGAAGAGAATATTAAACAAGGCTGATGGTAGCGCTCTGCGGACACTCTGGGCAGGGAGCCATAAATACTGCTGGCATGTACTTTCTCAAACAGTCAGATTAACTGTCTGCTTTGGTGGAAAAAGCTATGAAAATACTTCATCTGACATTACCACAGAGATAAATAAGTTATCTAGCACCGATGGATCCTATACAATCCTATGTTTGTTTTTTCACACGGAAATATTTTCATCAAGAAACAAAATCTCTTCTACCAGGAGTCCTGGCTGAGGCTGCAGCTCATAAATGTCACATCAAAGAACAAACAATAGAGTGAAAAGTCCAAAAGTTAAATTCAACAATAAAAAGAGGAGAATTAAAATAGGATTGGTGCATTCAACAGTCAAATTATCCTTCTACTCTCAAACTTCTTGGCTGAAATATAACCATAATGACAGCAGCTTTGATCCATGTTTCTGTAAAACTGTGGATCAAATGACTGTGATCTGAAAAGAGTATTTTATTGCCCTTCAGTCAGTCGTTTTACTGTTTAACCTTTTCTCTTTTTTTGTTTAATTCTTCTGCATTTTGCACCAAAGTGTTTCCAGGTGCAGCAACACTAAATGTTGTGAGAGCCAAAATTTCTCTCAGGAGTTTGGGAAATACTAAAACAGAGCCAAAAGAATGAAGTGAAACTTTGACTTGGAGTCACCGCTCACACTAACATGTTTTCAAATTATAGGCGTTAATTGCAAAAAGACATTGTCTCATTGATGTCAGCCTATAGTTCAAAAACTGCACCATGATCTAGATGCATTTAACCTTTGAGTTAATTATTGGAAATAATGACTCTGAACTTGGCGCTGGAAAACTCTTTACCGCCATAGTTCCAGGGCAGCTCCTTTGTTGAACAAAGGTAGGACTGACCCATCCAACGTCCACAAATAAGAGGTCAGAGGGAAACAGAGACAGAAAATGGGTGAGAGGGAGAGAGAGTCTGAGCAACAATGTCTTTACTTTCAGGTTCAAGAGATGAAGTTCACAAAGAAGTGGATCAGTCAACTTGAACCTCACAAAACCTCCACATATGTGGATGTTACATTTCTGCCTTTCAGACCCATGATACTTCACTTTTTAAAATGTTGACCTCTTAGCCAAAGGGACACTGCAAACATCATTTTTTGGTGATATCACAACATTACACCCAAACAGCTGTATCTATGATTTTTTTCATATATTATATATTATTTTCATATAATATACTTATATTAACTTTTTATCTCTTTATTTAGACCTTTCATGTTCTGATTTAAAATTTTCAAATTCTCATTTTTTGCCTTTTGCCTCATCTTTGTGACGTCTTAAAATAAAGACATCAAACAGATGAGATGCTCCAGGATCCAGTTCTGCTGCCTAAACAAATGCTTTGTAATTACAGTGTGGGGAATTCACATGTCCTCAGTTTAGCGCAAGAGAGAAAAGATAAAAGGAGAGAAATGAGGAATTTTAAAAAACCTGATAAAAAAGAAAGTACGTGGAGAGTTGAGGAAAGTAAAATAAAAAGCTACTTCAACAGCTCCAGCTTTAGTTTATGTCTGTGCTTCTTTTTGTTGAACACAAGTAGCGCTCTCTGATTCTGACAAATATTGACAGTGTGAAAATGCAAAGAACTGTAAAAACATAAATGTTGTCTTGAGCCTTGGTCTGAATAAAAGAGATTTTAGTCCAGTCAGCTCTTTAACTCATTTTTTTCTTTTCATCACTTTTGGTTACGATTCGTCCAGGACTTATAAATAATTTTGTATGCATGGGCGTGGTTGTGGCTGTAACTGGGAAGAAACCAGACTCTTCTGAAAGGGGTGGCCAAACTGAGGCACAAACTTTTTGCAGGAGAGGTATGGAGTGAGTTTGCGCACGAAATGGATCTAATCTATTCATATTTTTCCAGTATGATTTATCTACATTCACGTTTCACGCACTGACGTTTAGGTATCATGTTTGTGTTATACTCCTGAATGTTTATCCAAATTTGACTTGTAACAGCAAATTGATAACTTTTAAATGTTCTTAGCTATAATCTCAAAGGTTGCAGAGATGTCTTTATTCAAAGTCACAAGCTAAAGCATGAACAGTAGGGGAAGTTCTGCATCTAAGTTCAAAGAAAATACAACCAGCAGCCTTGATTTTAAGTCCAATATCTGAAAGATCAGATAAATTATCATGGTTTAAGCCTTAAACCATAATAAACTTTAAGGCACAATCTGTTCAATTAACAGCCCAAAGCAACTGCATAGTGACTGTGACTTTGGTCTGGCAAGAAAAACATCTTGTACTAACACAAATTCTTGCAAAATTTTCAACATTGTTACAAACATTGAATGCAAAACTTGACGTAGCCTGGCAACTAACCCACAATGCATTGTGTTGTTGAGGAGGCACATTCGTAAAGGTCACATGCAGGAATGAAAAATCAGTGAGGAAAATCATCAGTTTAATCCTGTGTGAACTGACAAGTTTTTATTTATTGATTTTACCACTTAGTCCAAAAGCCAAACCAATGCGTTACTCTGCAATGATTGTGCTGCAGTGCTGAAAGACTATAATGTCCAAAGACACCATGCACTTTCAGATGTGGCAAAAAGTTAAAATAAACATCTACTGTATTCATTGTCTTATTTCTTTGTATTTCAAATGGTTAACTTTAACTACTGTCGGCCATAAATGCCTAGCCCAGCTCGTGCCCTCAGTCTGAAATTCTGGTCCAACCAAATATTTAATTGCATAGTCCTGGTTTAGAGTATTTAGGCGATTACTTGGGCAGCCAATTGGATTCCAGTGGAGGGTAGGACCTCCACTGGCCACCCTTGGCTCTGCCCCTGTGTTGTTGCTGTTTACACCTATGCTTGTTGGTTAGTTTGAGTGGAAAAGCTCTCTTTGTCTGTAAAACCTCAGTGGGTGATGTCACTGAGACTGTGTCTGTGTGTCATACTATCTGTTATTGTTGGTAGCAGTTGAATGCTAAAATGTGACGATAGAGATTAACTGGAAACCCAAAAAGCTCACTTATCTGCAGAGACCTTCCATCACTTTCTATAAAGGACATGATAACAAGTTGGAAAAAATCCAATGACTCATGGAAAAACACTCACCACACACCCACCAATGCAAAGAAAGGCCGCGCTGTTCAGTGACAAAAGCTTCATTCTTTCCTGTGGTCACAACATTCACCCTGCTGTGCCAGAGATGACACTTTTCCAGACAAATCCTGGGTTTTAACCGTCAACTTCTGACCTTTGACCCCTCCCATAGGAACAGGAGGTTGAAGTGACCTGACATCAACATGGCGACAAAGGTTTGACGGTGCAGACAGCACTTGATTCAGGGTTTACACACTTGGCTGTTGGCCCAAAGGCAAATAAAGAGGCATATAGCAACTAAAAGAGAGCTGGCAATGATACGAGGCAATGTGATGACAGAGACCAGGAGAGAGTGTGTGTATATATATGTATGTGTGTGTATATATGTCTGTGTCTGTGTCTGTCTGTGTGTGAAGGAGAAAATATGCAAAAAATGAGCTTGCGGGTATAGAGCTCTCATTGTTCACCACTCTGCCTTGGACACACAGTCCAAATAAGGCTCAGTGCTGTGCACTGGGAGACAACGCTGGTCATAGCATTTTTCTGGAGAGGGGGTTGAAATTAAATGCTTTACATTTCTGCTTACACACACGCTCTTCACCCGCATGTCACCAGTGTCTTTATTAATGGTGATTGGTGGCAGAACCAGAACCAGAAATACCCAACTATTCATCTCTTCTCTTACTTGTATTTCACCTCTGTTCATTCATCATGAAATATTCTGTACTCTCTCCTTCACCCAACCTGTCATCCATTCTCTCCATCCACTTCTCTTCCACATTCTCCCCCCACACTCTCACCTCTCAGGGAGTCGGTATGGCTAACAAAGGTCCGTCCTTCGGCTTGAGCCGGGCAGTTCAGGATAAGATCGACAGCAAGTATGACCCCGAGCTGGAGCTGATCCTGGTGGAGTGGATCAGCCGTCAGTGTGGTTCTGGTGTAGGGAAGCCCGAAGCGGGAAAAGTGGGGTTTCAGACCTGGCTAAAAGACGGCTGTGTGAGTACAAACATACCAGTCCTAACACACCACCATGTCTGAAGAGTGATGATTTTAAATACAACTCTTTATATTTCTCTCTGTGTCTCCTCCACAGGTTCTGAGTGAGCTGATCAACAGTTTGTTTGTTGGAGACAAACCTGTAAAGAAGATCCAGAGCTCAACCATGGCTTTCAAACAGATGGAGCAGATCTCACAGTTCCTCAACGCTGCAGAGAAATACGGAGTCACCAAGACCGACATGTTCCAGACAGTGGACCTTTGGGAAGGTGAGAGGGGCTTCATGTCTCCAAGCCTCAGTTAATGAAAATATTAACTACTTTAGGCCAAGTGCTATGTTGAGTAAACGCTGCTGGGGACTCAAAGTCAACGGCCCTTTACTCCTATCAGTCAGTCTTTATTCATGTAGCACCAAATCATATCAGTTCTCATCTCAAGACACTTTCCAAAAACATCACCAGGTCTAGAGAAAGAGAGAGAAACAGACACTGACAGAGTGATACAGACACTGAAAAAAGGTGAGACTGTAAAAGCTGTAGCAACCGGAGTCTGGCAGGTAAAAAAAATCCAGAAGAACTGACAAGATTAGCTCAGAGACTCCTATTGGGTCTAACAGTTAGCTTACACTAAATTTGTACTTTTAAAACAACTTTGAAGAATCCTGCCAAGTTTCACTGGCTCTTCCTGTTTTGAAGTTTAGATTAAGCACAATATAATTAGATGATTGTCATGTCATTCATTTATTCATCTGATCATTGGGCAATTACCAATATAGCTACTAATGAAGTGCTAGTGTTAGTGTGTGCAGGTTGCAGCAACATCTTTAAGATCCATGTGGCTATCACAAGTACTTAGATATGGCCCATAGCTTGTGAACT
This sequence comes from Thalassoma bifasciatum, assembly GCA_008086565.1. Classification (NCBI taxonomy): domain Eukaryota; kingdom Metazoa; phylum Chordata; class Actinopteri; order Labriformes; family Labridae; genus Thalassoma; species Thalassoma bifasciatum. Next base: position 24,737 of record RPOG01003494.1, read on the forward strand.
ATGCTATAAATGTCTGACTTTGTTTGAAACAAGGTAATGGTCTCAGTTATGGTTTTTATAGAGTTGTTTAGATGGAGGTCACGGAATTGGAGATGCAAACTCCAAAAAACTCATGAGGAGTCTGAAAACTGGCAAAGAGATGGAGTCTAGGGCATATCTGTGCTCCAAGCAAACAAATACAGGTGCCCCTAATCATGCAAAACTCTTCACTTTAGTTTAATCTAAACAGCTGAATTATAAAAGAAGTAACCTGAGAAACCTATCAAAACTTTGGCAAGCAAAAAATTACAGAGTTTTTTGTTGGAAGCCATTCACTGACCATAGCTAAAAGAGTTGCCAATGAAACAATAACCTGTCACCCTACAATCTTAAGAATTGATCAACAGTTTAAGTGTTTTGTGAACTATTGCTTCAAGTCAGATTTGATTGGCTATTTATTGAGACAGAAACCTGTGATATTGACCAGCTTCTCCAATTTGTCAAGTCAAAGTCTGCACACTTTCAGATGAAAAATGAGCTTGAAAACAATAGTGCATGTTTGAACACGTTGTCTTGTATCAGCTGTAACTGTTATGATTCTGTCTGTATTTGTGTGGTTGTGCAGCTAAAGACCTGGCAGCGGTGCAGAGGACTCTGTCAGCTCTGGGCAGCTTGGCCGTCACAAAGGAGGAGGGAACATACAACGGAGACCCAAGCTGGTTCTTCAAGTGAGTCCAACACACAGAGAGTAAGGGTGAGATGGTGACATTTGGCTCCTTTATTAAACAGGATTTTGATGATGTGTTTCAGGAAAGCACAGGAGAACAAGCGAGAGTTCTCTGATGACCAGCTGAAGGCGGGAAAAAATGTGATCGGTCTACAGATGGGCTCTAACAAAGGAGCCAGTCAGGAGGGCATGAGCTACGGACGACCCCGACAGATCCTGTAAAACCACTGTGCCACAACATCCTCCACCCTGCACCTCCTTAGAGCCTGTAATCCTCTAACTGGTTCACTTAACGCCTTTCTGCCTTAGTGTAGTTCTGAAAGAGCCCCCTTCTTCCTGTCACTCCCCCCTCAGCCCTTACGTAAACGCTCACACTGGTGTTCCACTGCTCAGACCAGAGTTTACATCATTTTGAGCTTCCCTTAAAGATTGGACCAGTACAGTTTTTTAGTCTTAATTGAAACCAGACCCATTGAATGACCAATGCTTTGCTTTGAAGATACTAAATAATCAGACTGTTTGTGTGAAAGATGAGCTGTTCTGCTTTAAAGACAGTTTTCATATGACGCCTGAGATACGACCTAATATATCTGGCAGGTTTTGTCTTCCACTTCCCACAATGCTATGCCAGCTGTATCAGCGCCAATATTTTTTGTACATTGTCTTATTAAATAAATGCCTTTGAAATACATTTGTGGCTTGATGATGTGATTATGAGAAGCTGAAATATGAGTTTAGCACATGTACAGGGGATTGGATAGCACATGTTATTGACATTCTGAAATACCATTAAATCCTGCATTAGTCCCAGTGGTGAGTGAATGTGCATGAGTGTGTGTGAATGATAGACTATATAAACAAAACATTATGGGTCTGAAAAACTCATTTCTCCATCAGCACATGCTGTACAGGAGGTGATTTTTTTTCTAACTCAGCAAATAAGAAGATATTAGGGCCACAAGTTTGCCCAATCAGAGAAACAGCTCCCCTGGTGTCAGGAAGGCACCTGTGTCTGCATTCTCAGTATAGCACTGCTGTTGAGTAGCTTCAAAACTCTGAAACAGAAACAGATGGATGACATCACAGAGGCTACATCCATGTTTCAAACAGCTTGATCTGAATCAAAGCTTTAAACAGGCTGCAGACTTTTATATCTGCTCTGAAGTTTGACATTTACTAGACCCACTGGAGAGCCCACAGCCTTATGGCTCCTGCCTCATGTGGACACTTGAGGAACAGCAGCTTTTAGATATGTGATAAACTGACTTGTACATCTTTCTGGTCTTTTTTTACCACTCAAAGCGCTTTTACACTAATCACATCCAACATTCACACACTAATGGTACAAAAATGCTGCCATATCAGGGGATCACTGGTGTTAGCTGATCCGGTTCATACACAGTCACAAACCGCTGAAGAACAGCAGGAGCTGCAGATGGTTCTGTGTTTTGCTCAAGGACATTTCAGCATGAGTATGCAGGAGCTGAGAAACTATACCACAGCTACTCCTGGCTCTTTTACTGCTCGGTGTGACACAAACGTTTAATCTTGATCATAGACTGTACAAATCATTGACACCATCTCAGTAAGCTTGAAGTGAGGCCACACAAAAAAAAAAACGCTCCCCCTGGTGACTGGCTGCAGTACAGGTCAAAAACCCTCTGCCCCCCATTCATTTCAATGGGGCGGTGGTCAAAATTTAAAAAGAAGTACACATTGTAGAAAAGTTCCCCACATTTGAATGCAGTGGTCGTATAAAAATATTGTTTGGCTGCATTGTGTTCAAGTCCTCTATTTTTCAGAGAAATTATTTTCCATTAGTTGTCAGGTATATAAACTGGGTTTTACAGCACATTTCACAATGATTGACAGCTGCTTTTCTTGTGTGCATTTTTTTAAGGTAATAGTAAAATACTCAAGGAAAGAAAGTCAAGCAGAGATCAGACTTTCCAAAGAAAGAACAAACCTTTCTTTATTCACCCGACTTCACTCTGCTGACTCTGGCTGCACACTGACAAGACTTCCGTTGGCTTCTCTAGGCTTCAAAACTTTACAATGGTACAAGGTAGAGTCACTCCGACCCTTTTAAATACAGTCTGTGATCCTGATAGGCAAATCACACAGCATCACCCACCATCAATGTTTGCATGTGGGCTTTTGAATGGGTAATTGTGTTGCAGCACAGGGGCAATGAGGGTGGCCCAAGAACTGGTACCTCTCTTTGTAGGTGCATTTCCTTCACATGATGCTGTTTCAGGCAGATCTTTGGCCACAGTAGCTGACAAGAGTAGTTCTGGGTTTTGAGCCATGTTAGCTCTCGAATTTAAAAAGTTGAGTCACAATACTTCAGAGTTTATTATATGATCAAATATTTGTAAAAGTAATGAGATTGGGTGTATTTTCTGTGTGGTGCAGATTAGCCAGTGTTGGCATGCTAACTGGCTAAAACTAGATAGTAGATGGTTATTGACATTTCTGATATTTGGAATAATGCCAGTTTGCATTATTTATCCTCGACATCTAAAATTTGACTGGAGTCAAACACTTTGTTTGAAGCTGCATTTGTAGACTGGCATGACACTGTCATAAACAGGACATGACATCTGTCATTAAGTTGAAGGAGGCTTCATGTATGTTCATGATTGTTATCATTAAGTGTCATGTGGTCATTTATGTAACCTTTAATGCAAAGTTGACAAGTTATAACAATTTGACATTTACAAAGACAACATAACCTGCCACTGTCTTTATAAATGTCAAGTTGTAATCACAAAGAGATCCCCAAACAATGTCAACTTTGCATTAAAGGTGAAATAATTGACGGAATCACACTTAACGACAACATACATAAACATACAGAAAGCCTCCTTCAACTGAAAGACAGATGTCATGTCAGTCTACAAATGCAACTTACAATATAATGTTACCAATTTTTTTTGTTTTCATTGCTTTCCCCCTGAAACACATTTTGCTTTAAACCACAGACCCTTTCATTTTCACACAACATGATTTTATTTCCATTCAGAACACCTGTGACTTGCACAGCAAAACACAGCTTCCACCTTCCTCTCAAACGCTCCTTTACATAAAAAAATTAGATCTCTTTAATTCATCCTTAAAAACACTGTAGAAATCATAAAACACAGTATCGATCTGTACAGCAGGCACACAATGTGTATATATTACACTTTTATATAAAAATACATAAACAAGTACCACACTTTGAAAACCCCACTTCAAGTTTTAAATCAGTAGTTGGTTGATAATCCACAGATAAAAATAAACCCCAACTTAAAAATTAAAAAGCATAAAAATAACACCTCAGAAAACAAATATGTTTCCTAAAATACCTCAGCAGCCTCTCCTTAATGATTGAGGACACTTTCTCATGGAAGACCTTGCATATTTTAAGCACACACACGTCATAGCAAACACACAATGCTCACACACTCAGGGATGCACACGCTCTCTCACACACACAGCAGATTTTTACCTTTCTCAAGTGCACGTCATGTGATTATCTTTCCCTTAGTGGAGTTACTCCACAGGTGTCTGTGTCCTAACACACTGGAGCTCTGTACTTCTTAGGGGTAAGTATCAAAATACAGACAAGCCTGTTTACACATTGTCTCTAATGGTAGTGTTTCATAAAAACAACATAGCAAACTGTTTAAGGTGACGCTCAAATGTAATCCAACAACTCACAAGTTATCCCCACTAAAACGATTCCCTCCCACACCTTCTTTCCCTATGATGACAGTCATTCAAAGAAAGGTCGTGTAAAAGCAAGCAGCACATTTGCCAGTATGGCAGAAATGCAGATTTTCAAGGCAACAAGGCCACGATTGTGAGAATGCAGACTAGGAAACAGAAATGACTTCACAGTCAAGTCAGTCTGCAGTCCAGACTGAGACCCCCCCACCACCATAGGTAAGGTAGACCCGGGTCAGAGGCAGTACAGGAGTGTGGCTGTGGAGGAGTGAAAGCCTGAGATGCCACAAGGGCACGGGAACCTGGCTCAGTGCTATGTAGCTGTCCGCTCTCCGTTTAAAAGAGACACTTTGGCCTCAGAGTCCAGCACCGCATGTAACTCCACCCCTGAGTCCCCGTCTTCATCCTCCTCCTCCTCTTCCTCCTCATCAATGGCGTCCTCTGGTCCTCTCCCTCGGCGCCCTCTCTTGTTCCGGTGAGCGCTCCGTCTCCTGCCCTTGCAGAAGAGGCCGCGCAGGTACACGTGGGCCAGCGTGACCTCCAGCGTGTAGTAGAGGGACCAGAAGAGAGCGAAGCAGCCCAGCAAGAGCAGGAACTGGAGAGGAGGACGGAAAAAGAGAGTAAGGGGTTACAACAGCATTTGCTTAGAGCGAGTAGATGTGTGGATGAGGTAAAAGACACACTGCCAATAAAGCCAGAGACAAGAGAATATATAATTTTGAAATGAAACAATCAACCTAACTTTGATTAAATTGCTGTAACTCTACCTTCCTGCATTTAACTGTGTGATAATTTGGGGTAATTATGTCTTTCCATGTAATTAGCATAGCAAATGAGACAAGTTTGTACAGCTGGGTGTCTATGGGATTAATTAGCACATCAGCTATAAAGTCAATAGACCTACATTCAAATCTAGTCACGGAGGCAATTTCATTCATTTTTGTTTATTCTAAGATTTAAAGGGACTGTGAGGATCATCAATATGAGGTGGATTGCAGCGACTCCCTTGACTGGAGGACTCATGCAAACTCTAATGACGACATGACTCTTAACAGTATTTGTTTTGAAAAACTAATGGAGGTCAGATCTTCCTTTTAATACTACTTTTCTCTGTTGAAAACAACTTTTTACTAAATGCAACGCAACAAGGTAATGTGTTTATCAGCAGTTACATAGCGCTGTTGTTTGAAACGTGACACTACTAAACCACAGTGTTGTAGCTTTATTTGGTGTTACTCACAGCCCCGTGCTCTGAGATGTGTCAGTAACGTGTAACGTCAGTGAATCCTGGTTGTGTCCTACCAGTGCTCATCTACCAGCATCAACCTCACCAGGCAGAGCAAACCTGGCTCTTCATTTTATTGACAGACTCTCAAATATGAACCGATGGCTGCAGGAGAAGTGAGACTTTTTCGAGATCAGTTGGAAAGTCCTCACAGTCTCTTTAAGTGTTTTAACTAACAAATCAGAGCCAAATCTAAGATTGCCTCCAGAGATAATATAAAATCTGTACAAATTCCCTCCTACAGACATTAGTGGTCAGACTCCTTAATCCAGGATTCCTCGCTCAGCTCAATAAATCTGTGATAGTGTGGCTTGAAATGGAGTTTTTGGTTTTAAAGGCAGCAACTGCTTTAGAGGTGCAGCCAATCACCTGACAAAATAAGCTGTTTGGAACTGGAAGAGAAGATTTGGCACCCGTTTAGTGGGTGAGTCCCACAATCTTACCTCTGCTCATCCCAAAAATGTTTGTACATTACAACATGGCTCCATATCTAAGGGAAATTAACAGGCTTTCCAACAGTACAATAAATGCCAAGAAGTATTTTTGTAATGAAAAATAACCTACTAAACACAAACTGCCTACAACTTTATGTGCTACTTCTGCACAACATGCAGTAAGATTTTGTCTGTTTCAGAAACAGCATTTTTTGGTCATATTGTGGAAAAAGTAAAAAAAGTCACTGTTATTAGTAAAAGAACATTGAAATTCAGCAAAAGAGGGCTTATCCCTCTAATTCCCTGACATCAGTACAACATATGGCAACATTTACAATAAATGAGTCTTTGGCTTCTTTGAAAATAAGGTTTCTGTGAGAGGGAAAGTCCAAACCCTGACTGTTACATTTACAGTAAGCAGGACGCTGATCCTACTTTGTTTTGTCTGACTTCTGGGAATGTTACAAACTCTGTACTTTGTCTTTAGGGAACATAGTTCTGAGGATTTTGAGGGTAAACTTGTGTGACTCTGACAGAGGAGACGATAACTGAGGAGTATGAGAGACCACAGAAGAAACCAGTGAGCGTTTAGTTTACCTTGAGGCTGTTGGAGGTGAAGGGGCTGATGATCTCTGAGGGGATGTCCAGGCCTGGGGGGCAGGGCAGAGAGAAGCTGCTGTCCAGATACCTGCCACTCATAGCTTCCTCCACCAGCCTGTCAATCAAAGCATTAGCCAATCACATGCCAGGACTGTGTATCAAGTGCTCTCTGAAGGGGGACCCAGCAAAACTCAGGATGAAGTATTCTACAGTTTATTACATAACAAATTCAAATTTGAATCTAATTTTTTTCCCTCAGGTATAAATTAGATGTGAATGCATTTCATGAGGGTACATTTCATTCCACATAGATGTGTTCATTTATGGCATTAGTACTTTCTTTTCCACACAAAATGAATTCTGATTTTAAGTTTCTGAAGCATCAAGTTAAACTTGAAAAAGAGCCACACATTTCAAACGGCCATCATTTAAAACCAGGGGGGGCCTGCATTTCCTTTCAGCAAATGCTGGTAATGAAATGTTGAGCATGGCATTTCAACACTCTTGCATTTCCTTGAAGGAAAAGCTAAATGTTGATAAACTGAGCCCCATTTCAAGACTAAGCACTTTCTTGCAGCAAATGCTTAATGTTGAAATGCTAAGCTACAACCCTTACCCTAACATCTCCACTACTCCAATGGAGCAGCGCTGTACTGTGTGCCACATATCAGCCCTGTTTATTAAGTAATGAATATTATGTAGTGAATGATGAAATGCTTCACCCTGAATCTTGCTGGGTCACTCTTTAGCGAGACAGTCTATGTAAAAATGAAAATATAAAATCAGTAAATAAAAAATAGAAATGAAACGAGACAGATAAAAGCCTGTTAAAGTCTTACTTTTGTCTGTCTTTGACCTCTTTGAAAGTCATGGAGGAGCCGTACAGAGTCAGAGCCCACTGCTTCAACACGCCCACATCAGCACACTGTTGAGACGACGGCTCTTCTACAGGAGAGGAGAGGAGAGGAGAGGAGAGGAGAGGAGAGGAGAGGAGAGGAGAGGAGAGGAGAGGAGAGTCAGTACAGGCAGTGGAGGTATGTACACAGTTTTCAGAGGTGTCAGTTTGAGGACAGTTGCCTTACTGTGGTCTGAAATCTTCAGCATATACTGGCCTTCAGCTTTTTCTCCCCAGCAGCGTACGGTGGAGAAAGTCCAGTCCTGGTAACCTGCAGGGTCTCTGTAGGCAAAACACAAAAACATATTTTTTATTTTGTTTTTATGTGACCAGGTAAAAGCTTATTGAGACATAAGATCTCTTTTACAAATGTAACCTGGCCCAGAGGCAGCAGATTTGCTCACTACACAACAACTCAAACATTTATTCTATAACTAAAAATAAAGAAGTAACATTATCAGCCAGATAAAAAAAACAGAGTATCATCTGATTTAAAACAGTGATAAAACCCAATGCTTTCCAATTCTTTGGCCAAGAGAATTTCAACAAAGCTATCAAGAAGAATCAGGTTTGACAATCTCAATTTAGCATGATGCAGGGAGTTCCAAGCAGAGGCAGCAATATAACAAGATGCGTTTTTCTTTTCTGTGAGGACATGAGGGACATTCAAGGTAAGAAAGTCATTGGACTTAAGGGCACAAGCTCCAACTTAACGCCGTCTTGGCTCCCACTCCCCTCCCTCCCTCCTTCGTTACAGTGCAGTCTGATGGACTTGATGCAACGCCCCCAAGAGAGGCTGCGTATGCACCCCTCAGTGTCTGTCCTGCAACATCTTCCCTCCCTGACACCCTTCCCACTCCCACATGTGTAAGTTTTAGAGTTTTGTTGTGAAGATTTATTATGATGCTTATGTGTTTAGTTGTTTTTTTTCCTAATCCCACATTGTGGCCCCCTACAGGAGTCTAGTTTTGAATTTGCTTTTTTTCCCCTCTTCCTCCCTGTTGTTTCTCCTTTTTTACATCTAATGAGATGGAGCACCGCACACACTGGCTTTCCCACGGTCCTGCTGCTCCTGCCCCCACCCATATGTCACTGTCTTTTTTATGTTTCTTGGACAGGATGAAACTGAAATGTAATTTTGCTGCTGTGAGATGAATTAAAGTATCTTGTAACCTTGTAATAATGTCCATGGTTCCTGACAAGATGGATTTCAAGGTAGAATGGGACTATATAACTTCATCAGATTATTCTCAAAAACGAAAATACTAACAGTTTTCCCACAGTGAAACTTTAGTGTGTGTTAGTACCTGTCGATGGCGCGACGTGCCCCGATGACTGAAGAGATACCACTAGGGCAAACTAACACAACCTCCACATTTCCTCGACACGGGTGGGTAATTGTGACTGTGACAGCGACATGCTCCAGTGTTTCCATCCCAGAATGTTTGAGGTCAGAGGAGGACACTGAAGAAGAGGAGGAGAAAGCATCTTAAGTAGGTGTGTGTGAGCATTTAACATGAGTTAATACAAGTCTGAACCAAGAGTGTGTCCAGAGAGTTCAAGGGTGGAATTTGCTTTGAAGTTATTTTTCAGGCTTTTTTTCTTTAGTGAAGAAAGCAGCTGAAGAGGGAGAGGAAACAAAGAAAGAGGAGAGAGAGGGGAAACATGCTGCAAATAACAGCTGCAAAATGAATGAATCCAAGTCACTGGATTACAGATACAACTTTTTTATGCTTCAATCCTGATATGAACAATATTTGATTTATTCCTAGAATTAAAAATGTGAAACTAAATATATCTGAGAAACAGTTTCAAGCAGGATCCAGAGTAAATAAATGCCAATGTTATGTTTTATTGCACAGGAGGTGGCAGGAAGAGTTGAGGGTCAGACTAATGTGATCACGATAGAAAAAAATGTCAGAATATTTCTAAGAGATTCTCTAAATCTTTCTCCTTGACTTTCACTTCTCAAGACTCTTATCAGCCCGTCTCCCTGACAACCACCTCACACCCTCTGACTGGAAGTGTGCAGTAATTTCTCGGCATTTCCTGGATCCTGATTACGAATGAGCCGCGGTGCTCCCTGACCATGTACGGCTGCACACGTCCTCGGGGCAAGGAGGGACGCAAAGGGGCGACGGAGCAGGGGGGGTGTAAACAGAAGTGTGGGGGGAAGGACAGATCATCAGATGAACAGAAGGAGGAGGAGGAGGGAGGAAAGAGATGGGGGAGATATCGGACTAGAGAGTGAGTGTACCAGGTTGAGAAAGAAGAAAAAGAGAGCACGGACCTAAGTAAAAGGGTGAATGACATGTAGGAGAGATTTAGGGGGACAGAAGGGGGAAATAAGATATGGTGGAGATGCTTAATAAAATGCCTTCAGGGACAGAATGTGCCTTGCAAAAGCTCTCGATATCTGTGGGTTATCTGAAGGGTTGAGTTCAACTTTTGGCTCAAATATTCATCTTATTTGATTTCTCAGGAATTCATTATTCTGGCAAATTCTTTGGTTTAAGGTGGACTAGAGGTGAACTGCCCTGTGTTTAACCTAAAATAAAGGAAAATGCAAATCAGTAGGAAGCAGCAATGGTCAGTAGCAGATCTGGGTGTTAAATCTGATGTAAAGTCACACTGATGCATACAACCAGCTGTTATAATGATGCAACACAGGATAAAAACAATACACAATCAGTCAATGCAACAGACAGCCAGTAGCTGTAGATGTTTTTTCTAAGAAATTGATAAGTGTTAAAGCTTTTTTACCAAACAGAAATAGCAGGAAGTGTAGCTCAGGAAGATTTCAAAATGATGCAACCGTGTAGTTTATGCATTGGAGCATGTTTCAGCTTCATAGATTTCAATATACACTCTGAGCAAAATCTTAAGACTAGAAGAAAAATTACAAGATTAATCCCATTTGGAACAGGCAGGTTGTAAGAGGATCTTCAGAATACAAGGGGAGAATCCTTGATTAGCACAGGTGGATTTTTTGAGTCAAATACTTGTTTATTTTTTGTCCCATAATCCGAGGATCCGTTAAGAAATTTAAAACAACTGTTTTGACACACTGAACCTTGGCAGCTGTTGTGCATTGTGAACAATCCTGTCATGTTCAAAGACAGACAAACTCACTGTCTTTGCCTTCAGATGTTTAATACAAAAAGGCAACAGCTGGTTTTGAAAATTGAAGCCTATGTGGAAGTACTAAAAGAGGCTGTTCATGGAGAATCTACAGAAGGCTGGCTGCAGAGAGACTGGGAACCACAAATACACCAAAGCAGAAAAACAGACTTTGACAGCCTTAAAACATGCATTAACAGCCTGGTTCAAAAAAGTAGTAAGAAGAAATTGAGATCACAAGTTTTAACAGTTGCAGGCTTTGCTCAGCTCAGGTGACTGACCTGTGGACCTAACAATGTCCATGTTACGCTATGATCACGATGATGAAAATTACTGACCGAAAATGACATAAAGGCAAGATTTGTCAGTTCTTGACTTTTAAAAGCTGTGGTTTTAGGGTTTTTCAGCTGATGATCAGCCCATTTGAGTTCAATTGCAGTCTTCAATAAATTGTCTATTTTCTACATTTTGTCTCTCTTTCTTCTTCTCCCTATATGGATCTCTACTTACACCCTGCTCATAATCCACCAACACAAAATGTAAATTCTTGTCATTTTTTCCCCAGTCTGAAGATTTAGTTCAGAGTGTTTTGTGAGCACTGTCTGCAGTCCATGAGGTCGATCATCTCCCCAGAGAAAAGTGAAGTTTGCGCAAGAACTGGGCGCATGCACTCTTTCCTCTGTGTTAGGTGTGAGGGAATCGCTGCTAGTGCTGTCGTTCATTCTGATCACATCTGTTGCAACTTGCATTTGCAAAACAAAGCATATAGAAGGGCAAAATGAAACAGAGGTAAAGTGACGTTTCTGTTAGAAAGAGGAGGCCTGTTTTGAGGGAAGCAGAGGGATGGGGTGTGTGTGTGTGTGTGTGTGAGAGAGAGAGAGAAACTGATGTGGAATGTTTACATGCCATGTCTCGTGCTCTTATGAGCCCAGTTTGCAGTGGAAATATCACTCACTGGTCCAGCAATATGGCAACACTAGTTGTTAAACCCTTCTATTGGCTTCAGATTTACTTTCAGTCTGTTCTGACTGCTTATAAACTACAAGGTGTAAGTTTTCTCCAAATTATCTTTTGTTCCCCTTTTTAGTAAAGATGCTTCCAACATATTCACATATAATTAACAATTACTTTTGTCATAAATGGTATGATAGACCTTATTTACATAAAATTAGATCTCTTTTTGAGTAGAAAAAAGCAGAAACTTTGATTTCTTTCCCCCAGGGTTATTATCAGAGGTAAATATGTTCATGTATTATCACAAACAGGTAAGTGTTGGCACTGTACTGTTTTGAAATCATTGCATTTTTTTAATGGCAGCAAGACGCTATAAATTCCTGTAAAACAAACAAAATCTTTCAAAACTAGTCAAAACTAATTTTACATGCAAAGCGCATAGCATGGAACCACTCATGCAAGTTTCAAGCAATTCTACGACAGAAAAGCAACGTTATGACAAAATAACTTTGCAAATCAGGTCAAATCGACCCAAAGACGATAGGAGGGTCAAGTTTAAAAAATTACTAAGCTGATTTTTACATCGGCTTTTACTAAAAAAGCCGATGTGAAACGGAGTTTCTGTTTGTTTCTTCCATAGTCAGAGACTGTGGGCCGACCTTATACAATCCTTTGGGATGCAAATGATTCAAACTTGAATTGTAAATCTGTTCACCATACTAAATTTAAAGTTTCTGAAGAAAAACAACAAAATCCCTCAGGGGCGATGGTGGGGAATACATTTTCTAATCTAGGCTCCTGAAAATAAATGTTGTGATCATAACCTCTGAACACAGTAGAAAAAAAAGGTTCAGTGCTTTCTGAGGTTGTACATTCTGTCCTTCCTTGTGTTCGCCTTGAAAACCTTCACAGATTTTTCTCCCTGCTGTTCCTTTACTTCATTAGTACTCAAAGCCTCACCTCTTCACCAGCATGACCTGATAAAAATTATTTTTTTATCTAAAACACTTTAAAATAGCATCATTTTCATGAGAAATGGGTCTAACGTGATTTCTTACGCATGCACGAACACAACATGATTTATTTGTGGTAACATGGTAAGTCAACAGTTTTAAGTGCCAACTAAGTAGTGCATTACAGAACAAATAGAGACCACATGAAACAAAAGAGCACTGCTGCTTAACTTAGTCAGTGACAAAAAGCCTCAGAGGAAAGGCTGACTGGACTGAGGATTAGAAGGAAAAATATGTCCTGCTGCTGATTGTTGGATAAGAACCTGACTCTGCCCCTAAGAAACTCCTGTTGCATAAGACCACACAAACACACTTGTCTCTGGCTCTCCTCCTGACTGGGAATGGGCCATGAAGAAGTAAAACAGAGAGTGAGGGAGGAGGGAGAAAGAAATGAGTGAGAGGGAATAATTTGTGAGGTCACCATGAGTACAAGCAAAAGAGTGTGTGTGTGTGTGTGTGTGTGTGTGTGAGGGAGGAAGAGACGGATCATATTCACAGATAGACAAATAAGAGAGAACTGTAGAGGTGAGATAAGGAAAAGTAACTGAAGAAAGGGCAAGGACTTGTCAAATAAAGAAAGATTTGAGGGGGAAAAAAACAGAAGAATCAAAGGAAAAATCAAAGAGGGTAGTCTAGAAAAATCTCAAAGAGAATTTGAATGTGGACGCAGGAACTCACAAACAGAAGAACGTTACCTAATATGGAGAAGCAGACTGAGTGAAGAGCAGGGAGGGAGGGAGGGAGGAGGGAGGTATGTAGTGCAGTATGTAAACTGGACAATCAGCTGTCCAACACAGAGCTGAAGGGGGGGACAGAGGAGCAGACAGTTACCTTTCCAGGTGCGGATCAGCTGGTCGGGATACGTCAGGATGGGGGCGTCCTCCTTAATCACCGAGCTCTGATAGGACACGAGAAACGGCACCGACTCCCAGACCTGACAGAGAGAAAGGAGGAAATGTTACACTCTGGTGATAACTTAAGTCCAGGTTAAATAACCCTGACCTTAAATGTGTAAAGAGCTCCCTTCTGGAAACATTCTTGTGTGTATTAATGTCTGTACCTTGGCAGCATTGACCAGTCTCCAGGCGTTGAGCAGACCGAAGCCGTGCTGGTGACTGTGGTGAAAACCTGCTCCGTTTTTCCCCCAGTCTGCACTGTTGTCACACTGTTCAAACAAACACAGGATTGTTGTTAAATGATAATAGAGATACTCGGAGCTGTAGAGAGATACAAATATCGACATCCAAGAGTTATTGTAGCAGTAGATAAAAAAAGCTGACACAATATGTTTGTTCATCATGCATCATAAACCGTCAGGCTCTGCCTCCATCTCTTCAGTCTGTCAGAAGTTCAGCTAAACTAACAATCTGAAAGTACACACTGAGTTGATGTTATGCTGCTTATCTAAACAATGCTAACAAAATAAACCCTAACTCCTCAAATCTGTTTCATTTTGTTTTGGTTTTCTGTACAAAACAAAACACATCATGAATGTGCGCTCTACAGAAATCACAAAGTGAGCTGGTCTACAGTGATGTTACGTATTTGGAATTATTTGATGACATCATCAGAGCGGAGATGTGTTGTCATTTGATTGGTCATTGATAAGAAATATAAATTCTAATGTATTATAATGACTTGTGATTTAAAGCTTTGGTTAGGATTTGTTTTATCTGTTACAGGTGTTCAGTCTTTAAAACAACTGTCAGCGCTTCACTTTGCCATTCAAACCATTTATCTTTCTGTCACTCTTGACTACAACATCTATGCACAGGCCTCTGCTGACAGAGAAATGATCTGCTAAACACACTCAATAATAAGAGACAATCATTCAGAAACATTTCAATGAAATGCAAAAACCAAATATTTATTATCAAAAAAGGTGTGAAAATTTGGGATGTAAATGCTGAGAGAAATAACTTCAACGTGGCTGATATGTTCACTTTGAAGGTTATTCTGTAAAATGTCAAAAGCCTTGAGAAAAGAGCTCCTCATGACAGCCTTAAGTGTGTCAGGGTGCAGATAATGGTCACAAGCTTTCAGTCATTTATCTGTACTGATCTCTCGGGCTGAATAATTTGCAAAAATAATCTAGTTGTGATTTTTTGTGCAATTTATTTCTAGGTTCTCCATCTTAAATGCTTTCAAACAAAATCATTGTAGGACATGAACAGTAACATTAACTACAGCATGAAACAAACCCTCTACAACAAATACTTGTGACTGTTTTTGTCTGTTCCCGACTATTTTTTGCGACCTTCTGACTACTTTCCAGGTTATATCCCAATTTTCTTGCCAATTTTTGCCCATTTTTGACCATTTTTGACATGCTTCACTCTCTTGATGCTACTTTTGGACCATTTCTTGCTACTTTCTGACTATTTTCCAGGTTGTAACCCAATTTTCTTGGCTTTTTTGTTGCTTTTTGACCCTGTTAGTCACTTTTCACTCTTTTTTGACACTTCTGAACCATTTTTGCGACTCTCTGAATATTTTCCAGGTTTTAGCCCAATTTTCTTGCCATTTTTTGTTGCGTTTTGGAAATTTTTGCCACCATGAAATATTTTTTTTTAATTGCTACCCTTTGCTGGTTTTGTCTCCTTTATTACTTATATTGTTTCTTTTGTAAAGGTAGTTTTTAACAGTTTGTCTCTTTGGTTGAGCAGGGTTGAGTAACTGGTGCAGAGCATAAAACATCTACTGGAAAACTGTATCTGATATTTTGACACATGTCAGGTTATAGAAATATTGCACTGTC
The DNA here is from genome assembly GCA_008086565.1 of Thalassoma bifasciatum. Taxonomy (NCBI): domain Eukaryota; kingdom Metazoa; phylum Chordata; class Actinopteri; order Labriformes; family Labridae; genus Thalassoma; species Thalassoma bifasciatum. Next base: position 40,213 of record RPOG01003494.1, read on the forward strand.
TGACATTAGAGAACTGCAACAGGACATAATACGATTTAATCTGATTTGCGATTAATTGCCCAACCCTACTGATCTCTCCGTAACAAATAACGTATGATACATCTAGGCGTCATAAGTCTACCTTTGTTGCAGTGAAAGCAATGATGTGCTGAACGTCTCTCCAGCTGAGGCAGGGCCGAACCTGCAGCATGAGGGCCACCATTCCTGCAGCCAGAGGGGCCGCGGCAGACGTGCCAGTGTGGCTCTCTGTACAGCCAGTCCCCTTCTGCATGGACCAGTCTGATGTCACCTGCAGAGACAGATAATAATAGAGAGAGGGGCTCAGTGGAGGGGATCAACCAAACAGTGTGATGGTGAGACAGCTCTGGCAGGAGGCCATACACAAAGAGGCGCTCACAGATGGATGTATACATTCTCCTGTGATTTAATACAATACTACATAAACCTTTCAGAGAGAATAATCAACACTATCTGTTCACGTCTGTCCGTATCTTAAGTTGTTATAAAGAACAGGCTCCAGCTCAAAAGCTCTTTGTGTACATTAAGCCACAGTGTGGTAGACATTTGAAGGCAACGAGAGGTTCACTTTAACAGAGATGAAAGGAAGAAAAGAGAAGAAGAGTATGTGGTCATAAAAGCAGAACAGTTGAAATGTAAACAGAGAATAGCAGCGTAGATCAGATTTAAATCTTGACAAGTATTGGTGTCCTTAAACCAGAGTAGGGATGAGGATTTATAGCAGTGATTAGATTTATAAGCAAGAACAAAAAGGATGAATATGGTTTACGGCTCTACATGTGTGGGATCCAGAGGACAGATGCATGAACACACGGGTGTATGATAAGATGTTCACCTCCTGCAGGTCCACACATCAGTGACAGGCAGCACTGAGAGCTGAGGATCCCCCTGCTTACATGTGTTTACATGCAGACAACCTGTGGAGCTTTACAACAGCTGTTCATGCTGCTGTACAGAGTTGTGTGTGTGCACTGGGTTTATCAACAGAGGCTTGTTCAGGTCATTTAGAACAGCTGTCAGTAGACCCTTTTTATTTGCCCCCTATTAAGTTCCTCAGATTACTCAGGTGGGATGAATGTATGAATGCAAATGTTCCAGCCTCATAATCAGTGTTTGCAAGATGACAGGAAGAAGATGTGTTCAATAAGGATGTCAAATTATAAGAGTATCGGATAAATGATTGTTAAGAATGGACTCCAACATGCTTCTTTGTTAGATTACAAATAAAGTGTAGTCTCATATTACAATAAGCCATCTAGGTAGTGTTTTCAGTTTAAAGAGGGGGTGTTCTACTTTTTCAGCCTCCAAAATGTCTCTCTTATACCCCTGCAGTAACTTAACATATGTTAATGCTGCCAAATAATCCTATTTTTCCCACGCTGGTGTTTTAGAAACCACATTTCAGCATCCGTCTGACATTCTACATTAATGCTGCTGTGTCTTTAAGGCTCCACGCTCCACAAATCCCCTTCCCTGTGATTGGTCAGCTCTCTGGAGGCCTAAAGGCTGTTATATGATTTCCGCACGGACATGATGCACAGAAAAAAGACGCCTGAGATCCGCATTTGTTGACTGGCGGTGTATCTCAAACACAGGTCTACCAGAGCATTTATCTGAGGTAGAAGACAGCCTTTTTTTCTACCTTTTCAACATTATCTTTTCCCCTATTCCTCTTCTCTGTAGAGTGTGACCACAAGGAACAGTCGTCACACAGTTAACGCGGTGATCTCTGTGTGATGAATCAAATAAATGCCTGTTTTTTTGCACTTGCAACACTCAAAGCTCCTGGTCAGAGACAAATTTTCCGCATGTGAGGGAACGCACAAGTGGGCGTGCCTGCTAAACAAAGTCATTCATCCACACAAAGTCACAGACCTCATCATTTCAGCAAGTTTGGTGATGATATCATGAAGATGGTGCTATTTTTTGAGGGTTTTTTTTTAGAAGTTTAAAGATTTAGGGATCTGAATTTGTAGTGGTGTGAAAACCTGCACATGCTTATCATGAAAATTTAGCATCCATTACTCTATATCTACAATTAAAACAAAAATCCAGCTGCCAGTAAGGACACTGGGGTGGGGAACTTTTTATAAGACATTGTCTAATCATTGGCTACCAAGCTGACAGACTGGTGATAAGTCAACACAGAGATCCCCACTCTCTGAGATTATTTGATAAAGAGACTGAAGTTGTAGATTAGTATATTTAACTAGTTGCGAATTTTGACTCTCTAATTAAAGGCAAATCTATCGTGTTAACTGGCTTCCGGCTGCGAACAAAGTCGTCTATCACTATCTTTCTTTGCTCATATTCAGCTGACTAGAATCAGCCTCTTGAATATCTTCAATTAATCTGAAAAGTTTGACTTAAACTTCTGTAAAAAGGCACCAGCTGATGCCATATTTCCAAAACTCAAAATTGAATAGTCTAAAAATAATAACTCTGTTTCCTGTTGTGTGTCCTTTCCCAGCTCTCCAGGCTTAGATCATTCCAGAAAGAAGCCAGCCGCTCTTGCTAAAGCCCAAGTGGCTACTTTCAAGTAATTTACTAATGGTCAGTGTGTGTTAGGAATCAGGTTGTGGTTCACCAGGGTTGGCTGCAGACGATAGGTCAGACAGAGCCAATCCTGGTAAGGCTCTTCTCAGAAAAGCAATGACCTCTCTTGTCCAAGCAGTGTTGCCATGGTGACTGCCACAAACAGTGACAAATAGAAGTCAGTGGCTTTAATTGGCCCAAATTCATGTCATTATTCTTTGTTTTGGTTGGAAATAGCTCCTTGCTCCTTGGAGCTTCTCTCTAGGAAGCTTTCAAACATTTGTGACCATCTCTGACACTGATTTTTTTTCTTTAGGCTCATAAAGTAGAATTTAGATTTACAGATTCACTTTAAAAGGGATGGGGCACTGCGTGAAATGTTCACAAAAACAGAATTTAATGGTTTGTGTATCATTTAAGCATAATCAAATGAACTGAAAACATTGCAAACTATACATTTTCAATGCTGAAGTTGCAAAATTGTCAAATATTGACTCATTTAAAATTAGATACCCTTCACATTAGTACATCTTAAGATTAACCTGTCCTTCCATCCATCGCTATGGGGAATGAAGAGATCTCTCTCCAGTAAGATGGAGCAGCTAATGGCACTTAACACCAGAGAGAAAAGCAGAGTAGCATCATGCTCATCACAGAGAGATGGCTAATGGAGCAAACATTGGACACAACATCACAAAGGAAGGATTTCACCTGCTGTGAGCGGAGACAAGAGAGAGAGAGAGAGAGAGACTGAACAGACTGGTGAGGAAGTCCAGTTCAGTCCTGGATCCTGTGGAGGTGGAGGCTGACAACACAATTATGGACAAGCTGTCGTCTCTGATGGAAATAATAAATTATTTTCTACTTCTACTTTTCTAAGCCCGACTCAGTGGCAGCTTGTTGCAGCAGCAGTCTTGGTTGTTCTTTTTTCAGTTGACACTTATTATATTAGTATATTTATATATTCTTGGAACTTTTGCACTATGCTTTTACTTGCATTGCTGCTGTGATTTTTAATTCCCCCTCATAGGAAAAAGAAAGGAGTACCTAATTTTATCTGATCTCACCTTTACATTAGATGATGAAATCCCAAAACTCTGCAATTGCAGGCTGGAAGATGATGTCCAGACTTTTTTTTTCAACTCTTTGCTCAAAAACAACTTCTCTGAGACACTTTGCCTCCCTGGAAAGCCTTTTTTGTAACAAGTCATGTTATTAACCTGTCGCATATTAACCTCATTAGATTGGAGGTGTTCCTCTAAATGTTTCTGAGCATTAGCTATTTCAGGTTTTTTTGTTGTTATTCTTGTCCCAGCATTTTCAGATGGCATGCTGGTACTTAACTTACAATGCACAAATATTATTAGTGAATTAAAATGTTTAGGGTTTTTTTTTTGTTTTAGTGTTTGATGAGATGTCTTTATACCACTTTTACAGTCAATATATGGATATGATTGTGGTGAAACACCATCCAAATTGGATTCAATTTGAGTGATCAGCATTTTCAGACTAACAGGTCAGTAACAGTATCATATCTAACTTGGGTAAATCAGATTCAAATGAGCAGACCACCAGCAGTATTTGCAGTATTTCACCCTTTTAAATATTTCAATACTAAGTTTGTAAGGCCCATTATTTCCCTGTGACTGGGTGGACTTTCATAGATTCTAGAAGAAGACATTTTCCCTCTAGTTCATTATTTCCTTCCTCCCTCTCTCCTATCTCTTACTCCCCTGCACTATCATCCTCATCTGTGTGTCTGTGCGAGTGTGTCCCAGTGTGACCTACAATGCTCCTCAGCTTGGTCCCTCCACTGCTGAAAGTGACGGCCAGCATGGATGCACACTCTTCAGCGTAGAAGGGCATCCTGCCGTTCTCATCCACTGCTCCTGAAACACACAAACACACACGTTTAAAGTGGTAATTCATGGTCCTGTCACACATGTCCATGCCACAGGCTGGATACAGGAAGTGGAAGCAGCCACTGTGAAGTCACCCACTGATTTGTGGGCTTCTGGTTTAAAACCTTAAGATGGACATTTTGATTATTGTCTTGATTTTCGGAACTAGAAATAAAAAGCATGTTTGGTTAGGAGGATGATACTGCTCTCACTGCACAGCAACTCATCATTTCAAAACAGTCATAACCCAAACATGCTGACTGCTTTACCCAAGATTCTACTGTAATATGAACTATGATTTATCAAAGAACCATCACAGCGCATCACAGAAAATTATCTTTTACTGATGTGTTTATATAACAGAAATCTCCCTGGGCACACTGAGGTTATATTAACCCAGAAATCCCCGTCATTGCAGACTCTGCTTCATACACACTCCTCTCTATAGCTTTAACCAACCCAAATATTGAGGTTTGTGATTCACTCCCTTCCCTAAGTGTAACCTAATCATGTAAGCAAGTTTTGCGTCCAGACATTTCCACAAGAATGTTCGGACCTGGATGTTCTGAAGTGATCATGAAAAACTGTCAGGAACTATCAGGAATTCATGAGAGAAACAAGTTACAGAGTCAAATTTCTTTGTGAAAACCCTGAAGTTGTCCAAATGTGGCCTTTGAATGTGGATTTCAAGCACTTCCTTTCTGGAGTCAACTGTCAAATAACAAGGAACTGTCCACAGCTTGTGAACAGCTTCTTTTACTTATCCATAACATGTGCTCACCAACTGTGATGGTGTAGATAGAGTTGGCGTAACCGTCATAATTGCAGTTGTCGTTGTATTGACCTCCATTACCACTGGCAACCACAAAGATGCTGCCAAAGCCTTTCCTGCCTGCGATCACCCCGTGCTGCAGCGCTGCCTGAGAGAGGAAAAACACATGTGGATACATGAGGAGGGATGATGTTTCTTTGCAAGAACAAGAGGAAGTAAAAGAACTGGATGAATTTTCTGTAGCTATGGTTCTCTGAAATTGGTCCCTTGTGGTGTGCTGCCCTCTGCAGGACAAAAAAGAGGTTTTTACTCACTTTGCCCAGGGGATGAGGTCCATCCACTGTGTGTCCATCATCATCTGGACCCCAACTGAAAGAGAGAAAAACAAAAACTTAATTCATGACTGAAGTTCATGGAACGGTTTCTGATTATCACAAATGTAACAGCAACATAGACTGATGGTTTCCACAAACATGGGGATGTCTGCAACTGTGACAGCGACAACTGTTTATCGTAGATTATGAAGAGGAAATATCTGACAGGGTGAGATTGTTACCTGCAGCTGTAGATGTCATTGACCTGGTAGTGCTTGTTGAAGGCCACAGCCTCCAGGCTGTCAGTCAGGGGGCCGTCCAAAACTCTGATACCTGAACAGAAAACAACAGGTTAGAGATTTTTCATCAGCACTGACATACAAAAACGATTCCAAAATACCATAGGTATTTTGCAGTGATTATGTCGTGAAGTTTGTGAAACCAAAATATTGGTATTTTGGTCCTACTACTCATAGAAAGCATATTAAGGGGATTCTGAGGACTATATGTTTGAAGTAGATTGCAGCGACTCCTTTAGCCCGAGGACTTGTACAAACTGTCATGATGACTCTTAACAAGACTTGTGTACGTTTTGAAAAATTAATGGAGTGCAGATGTTCTTTTTAACACTGCTTTTCTTTTTTCAAGACAATTTTTTACATGATACAACACAACATTCATCAACATTTCCAGTCCAACAGCATTTAGAAATAATCTATTTTGGCACCGGTAGCCTTATTTCAAGTTGTGGATTATGATCAGACATATATCTACAAGTGAGACTTTTTAAAAAATACTTAGCAAGTCCTCAAAGTCCCTTTAAACAGAGAAATCATAAAAGATCTTTCAAAAGAAATGTTATCAATAATTTTGCAATGTGTAAGTGAAATGTTTCTTTGACTAATCAAACAATTCATGTTGGTTCTGAGGTTTTTCTGATGGTGTATATTTATAGATGACTACACTTCCATTGTTCTTATAAAAGGGTAAATATGTGACTGAAAAGTCATAAGGTTATAAATAACAATGTGAGAATGTTATGTAATGTTAAATTCTTGTGGTTAGAAGTGGTTCAGTTAATGAGACACACTACCTGCGGTACTTGTCACCCTGAAACTGAATAGTAGGTATGAATGTTGATAGTAGGAAACATTGCTGCTTTGAAATTTGTAAATATTTCAATAAGAGTTGGCACTTTAATAAGACCGAAGATGAGTGTATATAAGAACATTTGTGACTTTCCTCATTTATTATCATCGCTATTTTCCCTTTTTAAGGGTACAACACTAAATGTATTGAACAGAAGAATCACACAGCAGACGACCATCCATATGTAGAATAGAACGTTTTCTGCATTCATGCGTAGTATGTAGCAAGCAGTTTCAAATACAGTCAATGTGTTACTACATCTTATTAACAGTCTGTCCTGCTTACCTGCCACCTTACTGCCATAAGCCACTCCAACAGCACAGAAGCTGTTGTTTGGGACAGCTGCGATCTCTCCAGCACATCGCGTCCCGTGGTGGTTGTCACTGTGGATGTCTGGATGAGGCATGGGGTCAGGGTCATTGGAGTTCAGGTCGTAGCTGCCTTCTGGACTCTGAGAGGATAAAAAAAGTCAAATATGAATAAAAACATCACCCATAAAGCAGGAGGGTAAATAAAATAAATAAATAGAAAATCTTAATATAAAATATAAAAGCCCTCTAAAAAGCAGACATTCCTGAACGAAACCATCAGTTTCTGTAATGTAACTTACATAGTTGGCCTGAATGTCCTGGTGAGTGTGCTCCACACCATCATCCACCACCACCACTGTGACTCCTTGACCAGTGATGTTTCGCTCCCACACTCCTGTTACATTGATGTCCAAACCTCTGTTGAGGTCATTGTGCTGTGAAAATAAGCGGAGGGAGAAAACTTTGCAGTTGAAGTAGTGAGAAAGCAAATTGGAGTGTATGAATCAGGCTTTTTCCTGTCCTCTGTCATAACTGTAATGCAATAAAGGAAAATGACGGTCATGTTAAAGCTTTGTAAAACTGTTATAAGGAAGTGCAGGATGGTAAAAGTTATCTTGTGTGGACAAAGCAGCCTGTATGTGACAAAACCCCCTGGCTTATGGTTTCAACACTCATGTTGGTGAGTAAAGAACTGAAACTGTAGAAGAAGCCTTGCAGCAGTATTGTGGATGAACACCATACGTGGTTCAGCAGGACAGACTCCAACACACAGCACAGATGGAGGTCAAGAGGGTTGTGTCTATGGCACTAATCCCACTTTTTGTTGAACATCCCTTCATCACTGACAAGGTCATCTGCACATTGACAGCTAATATTTCCACTCTGGTTTGAGACAAAAACGGAAAACCTGACGTCAGTAGAATCAGTCCACTTTTGAATGACGAGGTAAGAAAGTTAAACAGCACACACTGTGTCTTCGTAAGTTTCCATTTAACCAAACCCTTTACGCACACAGGATACTGTGTGTAAATAAGAGATATTATTGAGTCATGGGGGGGATGTAACCATTGTAACACGAGTGGAAAACAGGAACTCGTTACAGCAGCATAACTTTAAAGGTAGAGTTTGCAGGATTTTCCTGAAAAATTAAAGGTCAACTTTTACTGCAATAATCCTGCTCAATCGTCATCTCTGGGCCTCTAAACATGTGTCAGTACATGTGTCTGCCACACTCACTCTTAGACCCCCCCCCCCCTCTTCTGCTTATTATATTGATGTTTTGGTTGACTCTGGACGTTTCTGGGTGGAGAGTAGGAGTGGCTTTAGGGGTCGACCAGCCAATCATAGCGTGCCCAGTGTGGATGTGACTGTGTGTTGATGATGGCGAGTCGGGGAAGCTATCCTGAGCGGCTATAATAGCGGCCGTAACACAGAGAGAGAGAGTGATATAACATATGCAGCATACCTCATTTACCTGCAGGAGGTCAGGTGTACAGCTATTGAGTTTCTCTCACGTGATGCTGCAGGTGTTCGCTGGGCTGCTTTTTATCGCTTATGGTGTGTTCATGAAGCTATGACTGTTAGCCATGCTATTAGCTACAGTCGGTGGTGGTGAGCATGTACTGCCGCTGACAATGAGCCGCGGTGGAGGAGACGAGTAAACAAATAAACGAAACTAAACAAAAATTCCTACATACTCTGCCTTTAACTCTTCTAATTCACAGAATAAAGGCAGAGCAGCAATTGAATTTAACTGCCTTGTCACCTTACTCTTAGTTCTGGTTTTTAAAAAGAGAAAATAAACCCTTAATTCAAAGTCATTGTTTTCCTTTTCAAGTCAAACACTTTTCACACACAGCAAACAAAAACGTAAAACACTCGAAAAGGGAATATATCCATCAAGTTGCTCCAAGGCAATGAGCTCTCAACTGCCAACCTGCTGAACTTGTTTTAACATTTCAGTGTGTTTACCAAGTGTTCAGAGACCACTGAAACTATTTCTGGGGTTTATCTAAAGCAGACTTATTGTTAGAGTGATGCTGTACTGCCGTGCTTGTAATCTATGTTATCATTCTGACGTCAAGGACAGACTGCTCATGCAGAAAGTAGAGTATCAGCTGTTTACAGAATGTGGTTACATGATGTCCATTCAAATATGTTCTGCCTGTGAACTTCTGGTTTGTACATGACTAATGACTATACGATCACGCCCATATGATGATTTCTCTGTGAATAAAGAGCTGAACAACGGGGAAGTCGGCGGGAGCTGATGGGAGTCAGGGTGCTGGATGCACCTCTGATCAGACTTCCCTTTTGCAAATGCATTAACTAAGAATCTGTGCCTTGGAGCTTCTTTCGACACCCACAGCAGCTGATAGCAAGTTAGGTGCTTAGACCTAACATAACTTGGTGCCGTGACCCGGATCCCAACATACCCATTTCCTGACCTGAGGAGGAGACCAGCCGAAGCCTGCCGACGGCCAGCCTGCTTAGGACAGAGCTGAAGAAAAGCCCTGGGACGTGAATTCGCCACTAGGCCGGCAGATAGGAGTCGCCTCCGCTGGACAGGACTGGATTGACGGGATCCGATGTGCTGTGGGGTCGTCTGAACCCTCCAACGAAAATTTAAGTGAGTATCAGACTCATAAAGATCAAATTGAGAAGTTAGAACACATTAACATCGATCTAGTATCTGTAAGACGCAGAGTTATACTGTGTAAAAGTTAAAGGATTTACTCCAGGGGAACTGGAAAGACGTTTGAAGACGTAATAATAATAATAATAATAACAATAATAATAATAAATTTTATTTATAGAGCGCTTTTTTTAGATACTCAAAGACCGAAATGTCTTAATTTTTGTAGTCAATTTTGTTGTGTCATCACTATTTTTATTATTGGATATTTTTACTTTTGTTCTGTTTTGTTTTTGTACCTTACGTAAATTTTCGTCAATCTGTAATTTTTGTGAAAATTTTTCTACTCAAAAGAGGAGGGTTTTGAATGTGGATGGGTTTGGACAGGCTCAGATGTGTTGTGGTAAGGTGTTCCAGAGGGTGGGGGCAGCGACAGAGAAGGCTCTGTCCCCCCAGGTTCGGTGCTTGGTGTCGGTTGGTATGTGTGTGTGAGTGAGAAGCGCCCGCCGCCTCAAGACCTATATAACTTCAAAAAACTCAACAAAACGTCCCTCCGGCATCTCCTACGACAACATTATTATCTCTATGGATTTTTAAAGAATCTTTTAAGAGTTTTTGGAAGATCTAAAACAAGAGTTTTTAGATATGGATACCTAAAAATTTCTTAGAAATAAGAGTTTTTGGAAGATCTAAAACAAGAGTTTTTAGATATGGATACCTAAAAATTTCTTAGAAATAAGAGTTTTTGGAAGATCTAAAACAAGAGTTTTTAGATAAGATACCTAAAAATTTCTTAGAAATAAGAGTTTTTGGAAGATCTAAAANGTTAGAAAAGAAGGTGAAGCAGGAAACAATAGGGGTTCCCCTCCTTTGCCAATGGAGGTTACCCTTTGTTTTCCTGTAGAGTAGTTAGCGCAAGGGGTCTTTTTTGCTCCACTCTCACTGTCATTACGGGAAGAAGGGGGTGGTTTTTGGCCTCTTGTAGGCAGTGTGTGACCTGTGATCTCTAGGATAATCCTTTGACACTGTTGATAAATTGATCTAGAGTTATCCTGCTAAGGCGTTCCTTCTCTTAGGAGCAGGGCTCACAGGCCATATACTGGTAGAAAGTTCTGGGTGAAAGAAAATGATTGATGACACATGTTGTACTTTCATTCCTGACAAAACAGGCACTGATGATGATATTTACAAAGCATTGCAGAACCTCACTGAGTTTCAACAGTATGTTAAAGATCTCACTCCTGGTGCTGAACGCTCTAATGACGTGTGTGTTGAAATTGTATTTACAAATGACATACTACTGGTGTAAAATGCTGTAGAATGATAAAAAGGAGGGAAATGTTAGAGTGATGCTGTACTGCCGTGCTTGTAATCTATGTTATCATTCTGACGTCAAGGACAGACTGCTCATGCAGAAAGTAGAGTATCAGCTGTTTACAGAATGTGGTTACATGATATCCATTCAAGTATGTTCTGCCTGTGAACTTCTGGTTTGTACACGACTAATGACTATACGATCACGCCCATATGATGATTTCTCTGTGAATAAAGAGCTGAACAACGGGGAAGTCGGCGGGAGCTGATGGGAGTCAGGGTGCTGGATGCACCTCTGATCAGACTTCCCTTTTGCAAATGCATTAACTAAGAATCTGTGCCTTGGAGCTTCTTTCGACACCCACAGCAGCTGATAGCAAGTTAGGTGCTTAGACCTAACACTTATTGACTGGATAAATAGTCTGGAGGCAGATGATGAAGATAAACAGCAGTCTAAACTCTCACCAGATGCCACTGTTTGGGGTAGTGGGGATCATTGAAGGCCAGAGATCTCTTAGAGCGGCTGAGCACTCTCTCCTTGGAATACCACAGGACATGGGGGTGAGCTGCCAGGACGTCCGCAGGCTGGACTCTCTTTCTCCACATATCAGCCAGGGATCCAGTCCCAGACTTGACTGAACACAGCAGATAGTGTCCTTCCAGCTGTCCGATCTGGCCTTGGTTCTGCAGACCAGCCTGCTCTGCTACCTGGGGGGCAGAGGGAATGTGAATGATTAGGACAGATAATTCTGAGCGGTTCTTCTTCAACTGCGTAACTTTCCATGAACTACACAACTTAAAAAAAAAAAAACTTTTGAAATTTGCGAAAGGCTTATGGCACAGAAAAAAAGAACTTCATATTTGATAAACTGTCTCTGTTGTTTGCAAGAACACATTTAAGTATAGAATGTTGCAGCATAGGAGGATCCTAAACTGGAGGGGGGCAAAGGAGATAGAGTGTTGAGACACAATTACTATTCAAAGGACACAGTAGGGCTGAATCTTAGAAAAAGATCTAATTGCAATTTTTCTGGCAGATATTGTGATTTTAATTTGATTCACGATTTTCTTCAAATCAAGCTGCAGTGAAGTTTTCACTATGTACAGTAACATTTTATAAACTTGACAGAAAATTACATCAAACCATCAAAAGCTCTTACTCTAATGCAAAGATGAAAACTGAAGGTACAAATTGTTTCCAGATGTATTTCATAAAAAAATGTACATTTAAAAGTCCTTGACCAACAGCAGCTATCACAACTGAAGAACAAAAAAAGCCATCTGTGACTCTCAAAGGACTGAAAGGAACAAAAAAATTGTAGTTTTGGTGATCACATGATCACGATTTCTGAAACTGAGATTTTGATCAGAAAATGATAAATCATTCAGCCCTAGCACACATGTTGCAGTGTCACTTGTAATTTTTCAGCCATGAGAGCGAAAACTTCCTTTGTTTGTGAGTAAGTTGGCGTTCACGGGCAAGGTAAATGTATAAGAAAAATGTGGAGATTTTTGAAAAATCTTTTTTTAAAAGAAAATGTTATTCAGCAATAATTTTGAATATTTAATTTTTCTATTTACTACAAGACGTCACAAAGTGAAGCTAAAGTTGTGTGTATACTGTTTGTGACAGTTTTTGAAATAAATTAGGCCTTGGTGTGTATGCAATGGAAGCAAACATTTGAGCGCATGTTCATTTTAGAGCAAGAGGGTGGCAGTGGAGAGTGGGCGGGGGGTAATTTCATCTGAAAAAGAGGGGTGCTGCTAAAAATAAGTTTTGGTATCACTAAAGAACACCAAAAACTTATGACTCTGTGTTTTTCTTCCGAGCATGTGATTGTTAGTAAAACCCTGTAGTCAATGAAAGAAGCTTCAGGGGGGTTGAGCAATAGAAGATTCTCCTCTGATTATTTGCAGATGGTGCTTATCTCTAGGAGTGTTTATAAAATGAAACTTGACCTGATGTAATAAAACGACTCCAGTTGTTCCTGATAGCTTTAGATATATGTGAGGTAATGGTGACCTAGATCTTCACATCTGATTCTTATCGTTCTGTCCATGAGTCCAAGGGGTCAGAAGTGAAAGTATTTCTTGGGGTATTTTCTAAGATAAGATTTCTCAGAAGAGAACAGCAAATTCATGTTCCCTAATACATGATATTACTTCCTCTTTTATTTCTTGAATTATGTTTAGACAGTGTTTCTCTTCCAGGACTTCTATCTCACTGAGGTGCTAACCTTTCAACTTTTTCAACAAAATACAAGAAAAAAGATATTTTGCAAAACCACAGTATCTCAGACTCTGAACTTTGACCACAACATTAATGCACTTATTTTTCTGTCAAGGTTACAGCCAAATTTGAAGGAACCCTCTTGAAGCGTAAATGGGACATTAGACTATCCCAAGACAAAATGTGTCAAACCCCAGCTGTGGTCCCTGGAGAAAATTCAGTAAAACTGAGGTTTTGCAGAATGAAGCTAAACAAAAACAGTTAGTCAATCAGGAAGCTGCATCCTTAGCGCATGCAAAAAATGAATGTCTAAGAAGCATTTTACCCTGCTGGCTATCGTATCCAAGTGCAACGAGCTCTGAACCTCATCGTCGTCTTCATGATGCGCACCGACTTGCAGACGAACAGCCCAGGCCTGAGACAGGCCGCAGGAGGGCGACGGCCACGGTGAGGAAGAGGAAGAGGAGGGAAGGGATGGGGAAACTGAGGGTAAAAGTGTCAAAAGCAAGAGAGTGAAAGAGGACAGAAAAATGAGGAGCAGGAATGTGGGAAAATAGGGTGTTGCCATGGCAACAGAGGGAGACAAACAGGCTCGACCAGGCAAGCCTTCCTCATTTGAAGATGGCCCTGCATGTGGGACAGAGACAGAAAAACTCTTGTTAGTTGTAATTACAGTCTTTTAATGAGAGGCTGGTTGCTTTTCATCCATGTGCTGCATTCAGGGGACACTCATTAAATTCACTACAGCACACGACTGGAGTCCAGTTCAGAGCGAGCCGCGAATGTAGCAACCAGGCTTTAAACTGTGGTTATATTATAGTTCCCTCACTTAGTGCTGTGGAGTTGATTTATTTGATAAAACCTGCTCCATGAGCAATGTTAGACTAAAACACAAACAAGAACCTCTGAAATCAGGTGAGTGATAACCTGATTTTGACATAAACGTGGCGTTTCCTCAAACGCAACACACTTGAGTAATCATATTAGGAAAGAGTGAGTTGAAAGAAACATTCAGCCGAAAGGAAGTCTAGATTCACCAGACTGATGGATATTTTATGTACGACCATGTCACTCCACGACACAGTAAACAGTTGATTTCATACCATACATTCATTATTTCAAAGACAGATTTCACTGTTGATATACGGGCACAGTCACCAGATAAAAGTCTGCTCATTAAATCTCAAACAGACACATTTGTGGATAAACACTTTGTTTCACTCAAGGGCTTGGATCCAGGGGGCGTTATCTGCTTTGACTGGTTTATCCTGCCTTGATGTGAGATAGCCAGAGATCTGATGAACTGCCACAGAAAGACCAGTAGGTATAGAAAAGAAAAAAACTTTTTTATCAATTAAATAAAATTGATCTTTATTGGTTCTACAACTCAGGAATTAAAAAAATCATAAATCAAATTGTGAATGATTTCCTTTGACACATGCCCCATTACAGACTCACTCCCTTTAGTTTGTCATTCTGTTATAGTTGTAGTTTATCTTCTATGTTTTCATCGATTCATTTCGAAGTGTGATATTTTGTGCAGTGTAAAACCATACCTGGTTTCCTATTTTGACCCTTATTCCTGCAATTATCTCTATTACTCTACTAAGACAATTAAAGAATTGACATAAACAAGTAAAACAAGTCTCATTCACATAAAAGATTTTTTTTATATAGACTAACTAACTAGTCTTAATAGCTTTTCAACAAAAATGAAATCAAGATTTAAAACTGTGGAAAAAAATAAAGAATAGCTTGAAACTAATGTAATGGGTCATTAGTTGGAATTATAATTTAAACAGAGTTTTTTTTCAGAGGACACACCTTGTTTTAATGGAACTCAATCCATTATTGTGATTATGACTACTAACTTCATAAAGACTACCCAAAAACATTTTCTTTGTTGTTGTGTATATCAAGGTAGGAAAATAAACATACATTAACAATCGTCTCAGCATGTTTAGAGGTTATTCAGTGAAAATATTCCAGCTGCTTGGCTGTCACATTTCTGACTACAGTATTCAGTAACAACACCAACATGAATGAATTAGAGACACAGTCAGACAGATGAGATACACTTCATCTGATACCACACCAGCTGCTCGTACATCAACAACAACATCTGAGACTGTTGCACTGAGCTTCCCATATTCAGAATGCTTTATGTGGCACATTTCTGGACCACATACAGTGTGTTAGGATTATTTTCTCCTCTAGTATTTTCAGCTGTTTCCTCCCTGGTTGGTTACTGTTAGCTAGCTTTCAGTTTTGCTGATTGTTTAGTTTTTATTTTTCCAACAGCTCAGTTAGCGAGTTGTGTAGCTCGCTGAGAGGTTAATGGTACAGTAAAAATAACTGTAGGGACTACACTTTTTAGCTATGGTCAAGACAAGAAGATTAAAGAAGTGTAAATATGAGCTTAAAACGATTATAATGAGATCGGAGGATCTTTGAGTGGGACTCGTGTTGGGAACCGAGACACTATTGTTGTTGTTGTTATGGTAAATTAGCTCATACCCCAACGTTAATTTTGAAATTGTTGTGGTATACAACAAATAAAGACATTAATCGTGAACGTAAACGACAGTTGTACATATTAAAACTTGTATTACCTTTCTCTTAAACGTGTTGCTCTCTTCTGCTTCTCCCGATGTTTATGAGTAATGTTGAGTTCGTCATTTCACTTCCGTACCAAACGACTCTAACTAAACGTGTGACGCAATACCGTACGTGCGTAATTACAATGCGTGATCTCTGATTGGTCCAAAGCCATCAGGTTCCATGTAGGTTCTTTTCGCTTAGATATGGAATGGGCAGGATAAACCACTTTTACTTCAACGATAATATATATATTTTTGGTTACACATTCATTTCAATTTATGCAATTCACTCCACCGCTAAATAATGATTTCCTGTCCAGTCTTGGCTGTTGAATCTCTGTTTTCTCTCATATGAATAAAATGAATATTTTTTTTATATTTGTATTTTTGATAGAATAACTTTAAGCGATGCAATTGAGACACACTTTTGGTTTTAACGGCAGGAGGGCAGAAACATTTTCAAAAGGTCACAGAAACGTTTTATGATGAAAATAACAGGAGTAATAGAGAGTAACGGAAATAGTTTTATTCATAAAGCACTTTTCAATGAAACTAAGCAATAAGTGCTTCATAGAACAAAATAAAAATTAGAGCAAAAGCAATACTAATGCAATTTTTTTTAAAAACAATGAAATAACAAACAAATTAAATATTAATCAAACACAGCTTAAAGAAAAAAAAAATAATAAAGAAAAAAAGACTGTACAGAAAACTCCAACCCCACGCTTTATATTTTGACAGCAATTACCATATGCATTAGATAATCAATGGGTTTTTACTTCTTTTTTTTGTTTGTTTTGTTTTGTTTTTGTCATTAAGTGGAAACAGATGTGATGGATCTAATTCCAGCAACAAGTTTGGTGTTTGCTCCAGCAAGATGGACCACAGTAACAAAACCGTAACTCTTTGTTCTGACCTGTACAACTTAAATTTTCCCCCGATGACCAAAATGGTCTGATCAACTACTGCTGCTCATTACAACAATGGTTGTCAACATTTTTTTTTCTATTTTTGTTGATTTTCTCTCCCTTTTTGTTTTTGATTTTAAGTGAAGGTCAAGCAAAAAAAAAAAAAAGATAGTATCAGAGCTACTGCATAGCTACACAAATCATACCTTACCATCAATTAATGTCTGCTTTAGAGATTAATAATTCTACCAAGACTTCAAGCCTCAACAAACTGCAAATAAGTTGTGTTGGGGCAGAGGGAAGACATTTGAAAATTTGGCATATTTGGAGGTTTAAAATTAAAGAGCAATTTCTTTTGTAGCAGAAAAAAGGACATCACATCAGGTTACAGTCACAATAAGTACTTTATTGGTTCAACAGTGCTGCCAGCGCCTGACAGATAAATATACAGTTTTGAATTTATCTATTTACAACTTGCTGAAGGACATTACAAACAGTCCTTTGTAGACATACAGAGCGTTCTTGAGTGTATAACATACTTTGGGCTGGTTTCCTTGTCCAAGCATATATGGTCCCCATTAAAAATGCGGTGAGTTAGGCTGTTTACGAAGAAGCCCTATCAAGTCTGGGTTTGTTTATGTGAATTGTGTTACATGTGTAAGTTATCAGATGGTGCAGAGGCAAAGAGAAAACAAAGTGTCTTGGTGTGTCTGTATGTGTGTGTGTGTATGTGTCTGTGTGCATGTGTGTGTTCCTGTGACAACGAAGGATCTGGGATGCACAAATAGAGTGTACAGTAGTTATATTCAGGCTATCAATACAAGAGAAGAAAGTGACATCTGATATTGACTGTGCTCAGTCGTTTCAGTTAAACATGAAGCAAAACTGATTTTATGCAGTAAATGCTGTAACAGTTTTCATTTTTATCAAATTAGCCTCTTTTTGCTTAATTTGCATTGCTGGCATTTGCAAAACTATTTGTTTAATAGGTGATATTCATTCTCAGTAGTATCATGTTCAGTAAATCTTTCTGTATACTCTTCACTTACAGGACGGCTGTGCACACATACAGGCATGCTCACACACTTCAACATCCATTCATAAAAGCCACAAACAGTAACACACATATAATCACACACTCAGAAGGTCAAATCATACCGTAACAGACCATGCCAGACTATATCATAGAATCCCATCTTTAAATGACATCCAGATTGTGGATTTCTCCATCCAGCAACATTTCAAATTACCTGCTTTCTTTTTTATTGTCTCTCAAATTTCATATGGAGCTCTGCAACCTAAGGAGACAGATCTCTGAAACCTCCAAATCCAGTCTGTATCTGTGCTCTATTTTTACACTATTTATAAGAAGAGCAGGTTTTTGTTTCTTGCATTTCTCAGCTTTATCTCTCTCTCTCTCACAACACTGATCTGCAACTGTAACTTGAACAGGTTCAGTTGACGCTTGTGACATCAACTTTCTCCAGTTTATTCCTCATGTTAGTAATGGCTGAAGTTTACGTCAGGTGCTTTCCAGTTTCAGGGCAGCACAGTTCACTGTGTAAACACACTGTGTGGATATTAAGCTCCTGAATAAAGTTTGCAAAGCTCTGTTTGAACAGCACCAACATGTTGTACCAAGAAGCTTTCCTTTTACCAAAATCCTTCTATGTCTGTGTTTTTAATAAAAGCCTCTTAGGTCCCCTTTTTCCTTCCTTCACTTAAGGAGTGATATGTCGTCAGCAAAGTCCCCATTTGGGTGGAGGCAGCGGGCGAAGCGCCACTGGCACACCATGAGACAAAGTGGCAGCATAAAGAGAGCGCAGATTCCCGCCATGATGTATGCGATGGTCATGAGAGTGGACTCATCCGTCTGAGGGATGTTGTAGCCGCAGTCCTCCAGGTCAACGCCATGAAACGGGCCTTCAACTGAGGCTGTGCGGAACTCATCATGAACTGCAGAAGAGAGGAGATAAGAGTATAGATTTCATTTCTACTAGCATAGCAGTAAATAGAGTAATTGAGGAAATTCTGTTTTAGAATGTATAGTATTCTCTTTCTCTTTTGGTTAGTGGCATGAATCCCAAAAGATTTCTCTCCTCAACCCTCGTCCATCTCCTCACCATGACATGTGCTAACAGCAAAGCCGATGCGTTTCTTTTCCCGGTCGAAAACCACATAGAAGCCCTCCATGATGACCGCCCCCATCACGGTACCGGTGCTGGACTGGGACACAGCAAACTTATAGCAGTCTTCTTGAGCAGAGGCCACATCTTCTACTGGCCGTAGGTATTGCTGCAGGAACGACAAATAAGGAGAAATGAGAAGAAGCTTCCTATTTTGTGTACAGACTTTCTCACACACAGAAAAGTGTATTTTTTGATGTATTTCCTTAAATGTTGTTATATATCAGAACTACAGTGTTATTGACAGCTTAAATTTGAAGTAAATCCATATTTCATAATCAGAAGATAAATTTATGTAGCTGTGGTGTTATTTTCATGTAGTAGAGCAGCCAGTTGTGTATTTCATGCTGATGGTGTATGCGTGCACAGACCCACAATGAGTTTTCAGAGAGAAAAGACTATAAAAAGAGGATGTAGCTTATTTGGTTTTGTAGAGCCGAAGTACACAAGCACTTTTAATATGAAGCACCACAAGTGCCCAGAAGGGGGCGACAATACTGTCTTTAAACAGGAGCCAGATTTGACCAAACATGAACTGTGCCCCAATTTAGGGGCTTTATTCCTCAAAAGGTGGGTATATTTCCTGTTCCAATATACTGTAAACTGTGGTTCTAGATGTCTTAGATGGCCAGCTAGCACAATTTGAAAGCATGAACAGCAAACTGGTAGGTCTTTGAACACCAAATGTTAATATTTCTTTTAAACTGAAGGGGTCTAAGTAGGCTATGAAGTAGGCTGGGTTTTCCCCAAGCGGCAACCTCCGGTCTGAAAAAATGAGACAACACGGAAGTGCTAAAAAGCTGCTGTTCCTCTAGTGACTGCTTGAGGCTGGCTCCAGAAGCACCGGAAGTCCTGTACAAGCAGACGGTAAAAAGGCCGTTTTCAGAGCCGAAATAAGCGTATTTAAAGCCTGGTACAAACTCTGTCTCCCGTCTGGATCGCTAATTTCGCAAACGGCACACACTGTGAGGGGGGTGAATTTTTTTCTAACTCGGCCGTTTGGAAGATATTAGGATCAAGAGCTTGTCCAGTCAGAGCCACAGCTCAGATCACGTGACTGACAGGCGCCCAATAGCTGTAAGTTTGGGCACTCGTCACTCGTCCCATTTCCAATATGGCAGCGCCCGTCGTTTAGCCTCAAAACGGAGCTGCAGTAACAGACGGGTGACGTCACGGAGACTACGTCCATGTTTTATACAGTCTATGGTTTTCCCTTATCTTAAAGTGGGATTAAAAAAATTGACAACATGACAACTCCACAAAAGTGAAGCCAAAACATTTAAAGCTGCTCATACCAGCTACTTTTGAGGAGGCCAAGACTCCCGCCTCCTCCATGTTGACAGTCGGGTTCAACTTGCATATTTAAGCACACATCTGACAGATGTTCCTCAAACATTGTTTGTGTTATTTAAGTTCGTTCTTCTTTCTGATTTATCTTCAAATATTCATCAACTTTGTTAATCTATTCATGTTTAATCGATTTATACTTATTTGATTGTGTAAGTGGTGTTAGAAACCATTGTTGACAGTTCTGTCAAAAAGTAAGGCCTCTGCTGCCGCTTAGTAAAGCAGAGAAGAAACACTGACAGCAAACACGAAAAGCATCTAAATAACAGAAATTTTCCAGCAAACTGTTCGTGGTCTAAAGATGGGAGTAGTTTTTTAGCTCTCTTTCATACTTTCAAGAAAAAGGTTGAGAGTTCTCCAATCTTCAGATACTGTCAGTGACATGCATTGAGACAGGAAATCAACCTTTAAGTTTACATACTGAATAATTCCAGTAAACATTATTTCATATTACACTGATCAAAATGAATTATGGTTAGAGTTAGTTAAGTCAGTGTTAAAACGTGGTATACTTGGAGCGGAATGTGATTGTTGATGCTGGTGGAAACACTGAGCATGAGTATAGGTCTAAAGGTGTTATACAGAAAGTGATATTGTTGCATTATTTGTCCACAAGAGAGCACTGCTGTGTATCTGTATATTATGTGTCAAATGCACCGTTCTGTACATGAATATTTATTATTCATCTTAAACCAAACTGAGGCTCATGATTGACTCCTTTTCACTCTTTATTATAAAATGTGTGAAAACATGCCAAAGTAAACATAAAAATGTCAAAATCACACAAAAGCTGGAACATTCCTGTACGGTAGAAAGAAACTCAAAGTCAGCTTCTGGTTTTCATCAGATTCCAGCTTTAATTTTTCCCTTATGTTCAAGTTCAGAATGAATGATCTTTCTGAACGAGTTGATTTAGAGCTCCACTTGTTGATGAATCAAAAATGCAGAGAAAAAGACCTGAGTGGAAAGAATCTCACATTTTTTCCCAAGCATTTGATTCAGCATCAAGGGCACGAGCCTCCCACAGGTTTACACTGTGTACAACCTCTTTTCAAATCCTCTTCCTTCTAAAGCATCAAGGCCTTTCTGAGTGACTTTGAATCAAAACTGTTTAGAGACTATCTGAAGCTTTAGAAAAGGCTTTAGAAAATATATTCAAAGGTTATTTGCTTTGAAATGTGGTCATTATTTCTTTCCCCATGATTCCTTGCCAGAGCCTTCATCTGTATTGAGAAGCATGAGAAAGAGAGCTGCTGAAAGATAGAGTGACCGCGCTTCCTGTGAGGGGGCACAGGAAATGAAAGCTCTGCATTTATTCAGGATTTCAGGCAGTTGGCGGAATCACCTTGACCTCAGGATTAAAAGCATGTAAACCACTCTTAGACGTAACCATCTTCTAAAAAACACTCTTTGGAAAAATCACAATGTCTGACACGCTTCTAAGAGGATTCAACAGGTCACTATACCTCATTTAACACACAGCAGAGATTTCTTTTTCCTACCAGGAGTTCAGACGAAAAATATGACACACTGATCAACAGACGATCTAGCTGATGTGTTGTTACTTTCTATGAACACATTCAAAAAATGTTATCGATAAGTTGATCCACCACCTGAGTCCTAAGTGAAGTTCAGCCTGGTGGAACAAAAACAAATTGGAGTTAGAGGAATGAAACATCACCTGTGGTAGGATGGAGATCCTGAACGACTGGTTGTGGTTTTCACTCATCAGATAGAGTGATATGACCGGGAAGATGTGCCAGGGTGTCGTTCCCGCCTGCCAACAAACAAGCTGCTCCCCAAGCCAGAACCCAGAGGGGAACTGCTCTGTCTGAAAAACAGGAGCATAAAAAGTTATCACTTCCTTTCCTCAGAACAACTCATACCAAAGAGTAAAATTTATAG
>RPOG01003495.1:0-35046 GCA_008086565.1 Thalassoma bifasciatum
ATTATTATTATATTAGTTGAAAATGGTATCAAACGGCAATATTATCGTTTATTGCAATAATTTCTGGGACAATTTATTGTCAAGCAAAATTTTTATCGTGACAGGCCTTCACCCAACCAGTAACCATGATAGGAAGAAATGTTTTTTTGTGTTATCATTCATCTTTTCTGAAAAATAGCCAAGAGGCCAACTGTACCTTAGCATTTTACATCGGTGCTCTTCTAATCTTATATAACCAATAAATCTAACAGTTGGAGGAGAACTAGTTAAGACTGTAAAATCAAGTTGTTGTTTGACAGATCATGTTTGTAGTATAAAATTACAGTTGTTGCTGATTTGTAAAGCTAACAGGTACTCTGGTTTTTGTAGGTTTGGGCTTCTCAAGCTCCTCACAATGGGATCTAATGGGCACTGCTATGGTTTCACCTGACCATGTGAGGCTAACCCCAGACCTGCAGAGCAGACAGGGAGCAGTATGGAGTCGCATTGTAAGTCCCTAATGACACTGAGAGCTAGCTAATTTTTACCCTTTGTAAATAATAAAAACCATGCAACTGTAAGAACTATAACTCATAGCTAATCACTAATCAGCACAGCATGACACAAAACTAATTAACTTGAGGCCTTCTCTGTTTCTTTATAGCCTTTCACCTTGCGAGATTGGGAGCTCAAGGTGCACTTTAAAATTCATGGTCAGGGGAAGAAGAATTTGAACGGCGATGGTCTGGCTATCTGGCTTACCAAGGATCGCATGCAGAATGGTAGGTGAATGCGAGAGAAGGCTTTTATCATATGTGAAAGAACGATAGGTTTGATTGACCCCTTAACTGTAGAACCATAAAGTCAAACTTAATCAGTGACACCTCATTTGAAAGATTTAAGTCTCAAGTTTCAGAAAATGTTTTGTTGTTATATGTGGCTAAAGTCAACATCAGGACAAATGCAGCTGAAACAGTTGTTTTCCTCTTCAATTTTTTATAACCCAATTTTGGCCTATTTACCATGCTATGTTACAGAGCTTATAACCATAGAACCACAAGGTCAAAATTCAACGGTGACACCTCATTTGAAAGACAAGACAAATTCCACGTAAATCGTGAGAGGGGCTTGGGCTGCTGCCTAGCATATTAATCCTTCAACTTTGTTTATGGTTGAAACCAAAAACCAAACACCTAGTTGCTGGTTAAAAGTCTTCAGTCTGTGTGTGCCTGTTTGTGTATGTGTGTGTGTACATCTGGTTACTGGTTGAAAGTATTGGCACACTCCATGTGCCCACTTCAGTATGTCTGTCTGATCGTGTGTGTCTGTATGTGTGTGTGTACTTATGTGTGCATGTCTATATGTGTGTGTGTCTGTGTGTACCTATGTGTGTGTGCCTGTCTATATGTGTATGCATGTGTGTCTGTGTGTGTGCCTGTCTATATGTGTATGTGGGTGTGTCTGTGTGTGTGCCTGTCTATATGTGTATGCATGTGTGTCTGTGTGTGTGCCTGTCTATATGTGTATGTGTCTGTGTCTGTGTATGTGCCTGTCTATATATGTATGTGTGGGGGGGGCACGATGGGGGGGGCACATTATTACGTAAAATCCTGATTAATCGGGCTCTAGTGTAAACAGCTGTGTGGAACATCAGAGACATCAATTAAGGGGCTGTGTGGTTTCTATGGTAACACAAGATGAAGGGACAGAATGACTCTGCACTGTTCCTGGCTGCTGACTGTCCACAATAGGATTTGACCCAGAGCTCTGGCTCCAAACAAACTGACCTTGCGCCCAAACCTTAAGAGCCACCAGACATATGAGGGTATCGTGAGCTTCAGGAAAGACTAAGGATTCTTGATATGTACATTTTATTCATCCTCAAAGGCTGGAAATATGACTAAATCGCGAGCAAAAAAAGGGGTTGAGAAAGAATCTCAGCCAAGGAGCCTCACCACTGATTGAACTGAAGTCAATGAAGGCAGGGAGCTGGGTTTGGGTGACAGTTGCTCACTTCCAGGCTTGTGCTTACATTTTTTTGTTGAATTTTGACTTCTGTGAGAAGCACAACAAAATTACCTTCGTTTTGATGTATTTTTTGTGTCAGTAGAGTGAAGTTTGTGGCTCCTAGCCAGTTGGATAATAAGAATTTTTCTCTGAGAGCTTCCACTCTAATGATGACATCATCCATTGTGACTCCACTGATTAAAAGGAGATTTTTGTCAAAGCTGGGGGGGGTTGAGGACTCCCCTCCCAAAAACCATAAACTCCAGTGTCATGCCTCATACATTTCTGAAAAAAGGACAAAAATAGCTACGTTTTGAATGAACGCTCTAAGTGAAAGTATGAAGAGGCAGTAGTTCTGGGAAAAATTGTGTTATTTTGGAGATTCCCATGCATCTTCCCATAGACTTTTTCCGTGTTTTTTCCTCAATAACTCAGCCAAAACCGGAATAATGTAAGAGAAAAGTCATAGCCTGCATGTCATGAGCAAGCCGCATGTTTTTGATATATAATTTGAGGGGGTCTTCTAAAAGCCCTAGGAGGAGAAGCACGCCGGAAAACAGACGGAAGATGAAGAAGAAAGAAAAAAAAAGAAACGCACGGGAGAGTAATAGGGGCTTGTGGGAGGAGAGGGGGCTCGTGTCAAGCCCAAGCCCCTAATTGCTGTGAATGCAGGAGGCATTACCATGGAGACCTGTGATCTGACACACCTGTTTACCTGATTGTTTCTCTGCACCACTGACCAATACACAGCACACACACACATACAAACACACACACACAAACACACACACAAAAGTTCTAGTGATATAAATTTCTTTCATTGTGATTCATCCATTTCCTTTAATTCACATGATTCTTTAATTCATCCATCTACATTTTCAATTTGGACATTATTTCACTCCATTAATCTTTTCAGCCAAGATTTCATGTTCATGTTCAAGAGTTCTTCTTCATCGTTTTGCATTCAGCAGTTCAGCGCAAGCTTTTTCAAGATTTATTCAACAGTATTCAGATAAATTCAGTCATTCAGCATATTCAGGATTCTGCATTAGCAGTTCAGCGCAAGCTGCTTCAGCTTCTGCATTCACAGCGCAATTTCCTCAGAAATTGCTTTTCTAGGTTTTTTTTATTTTTCTTCCACCCACTTTTTTGCCACGCTTCTTCTTCCACAAATTTCAACCGATTTTCACCGTTCGAACTTCAAAACGACCAGCTCATTCAGGACATGGGGGCTATGACTTTTCATGCCAGTTTCAGCTATAATTTCCGATATATTTCACTTTTTTTTCGCGATTTTT
The DNA here is from genome assembly GCA_008086565.1 of Thalassoma bifasciatum. Classification (NCBI taxonomy): domain Eukaryota; kingdom Metazoa; phylum Chordata; class Actinopteri; order Labriformes; family Labridae; genus Thalassoma; species Thalassoma bifasciatum. Next base: position 3,285 of record RPOG01003495.1, read on the forward strand.
CTCCCATAGTGAATGACTGTAGAACTTTCAGATTTTGAAGATTTCGGCCAATTCTTCAGCCTCATTCAGACCCTTCTCATTCAGTCATACTTTCAGCCAGAAACTTCATTCAACCTGCAAAATGTTCAGCCATCATTTGGCTTTCTTCAGTATGTTTCAACTTCTTTCTAGCATTTATAGTTTCCTCACAAAACTCCTTCAAAGGTCATGAAGTTTATCAGCCCTTGCAGCAGTTTAACATTGGTGTGTATGTGGTGGAATGTTCAAACTGTAGAGTGAGGATTTGAATTTTAGAGTGTGGACCAGGAGAGAAATGACCTGGAAACTTTTTGGATAAACAGGCCCAGGAGCCACAAATTTCACTCCACATACACAAATTTGGGCTTAAAACGTAGGTAATCTTGTTCTGCGTCTGATTAAGGGCACTTGACACCAAAAGGACAAAGAACAAAGCTCGCAGGTGGCTAACTGTCACAGAAAGTCATCATCTGTCCCCATCTGCTCTAATGTTAATTTTCAGGGGACTTTCTGAGAGATGAAGAAAAAGTAACACTTTTTTAACTCAAATTTCTGGTAAAACCTGTGGCTCCACAGACATGAAATTTATATCAATAGAAACTCCTAAGCCTTGCGAAACTCATTGTAGTTTTGTTTTTCTGCTAGCTGTTAAGGATTTTGCAAAACTAAAGGTGATTCACACCCTTGTCCCTGGCTTAAATCAAGCTCCTCATCAACTGTCTGTCAGTTAAATCAAACAGCTGCAGCTTTAAACAGCCTAAGGAGCAGGTTACCATGGAGACCTGCGATCTGACCATAGACTGTATAAAACATGGACGTAGTCTTCGTGACGTCACCCGTCTGTTACTGCAGCTCTGTTTTGAGGCTAAACGACGGGCGCGGCCATATTGGAAATGGGACGAGTGACGAGTGCCCAAACTCACAGCTATTGGGCACCCGTCAGTCACGTGATCTGTGCTGTGGCTCTGATTGGGTAAGCTCTTAGTCCTAATATCTTCCAAACGGCCGAGTTAGAAAAAAATTCACCCCCCTCACAGTGGGAGCCGTTAGCAAAATTAGCGATCCAGGCAGGAGACAGAGTTTGTACCAGGCTTTAAATACGCTGATTTCGGCTCTGAAAATGGCCTTTTTCCCGTCTGCTAATACAGTACTTCCGGTGCTTCTGGAGCCAGCCTCAAGCGGCCACTTGAGGAACAGCAGCTTTATAGCACTTCCGTGTTGTCTCATTTTTTCAGACCGGAGGTTGCCGCTCGGATCTGACACACCTATTTATACCAGATCACAACACTGATGAAGAAAGATACTCAAGTGATTGTTTATCTGCATCACGGACCAACACACAGGGGCACACACATACACAGACTGCACTTTCTCAAACAACTAATGACACTGACAATTCCTACCAACTTGTTTTGATACACATTTTTTTCTGTATGATTAATAGATTTCCTTTTATTCCATTACTTCCCTTATCATCCATTCATTTTTTTTTTAATACATTATTCCAATCCATCAATCTTTCCAGCCAAGATTTCATGTTCATGTTCAAGAGTTCTCCTTCAACATTTTGCATTCAGCAGTGCAGCACAAGCTTTTTCAAGATTCATTCAACCATTTTCAGATAAATTCAGTCATTCAGCATATTCAGGATTCTGCATTAGCAGTTCAGCGCAAGCTGCTTCAGCTTCTGCATTCACAGCGCAATTTCTTCAGAAATAGCTTTTCTAGTTAAAGTCTGTAGTTTCAGAAAATGTCATCTTTTCATATGTGGCTGAAGTCAACATCAGGATAAATGCAGCTGAAATAGTGTTTTTTTCCTCTTAAATTTTTTGTATAACCAATTTTTGGACATCATTAACTTCAAGATCCTGGAAAAAAACTGTTGCATCACCACTCCATTCCCACCTCACCAGCAATAACCTCTATGAACAGTTCCAGTCCGGTTTCTGCCCCTGTCACAGCACTGAAACAGCACTCATCAAGATCACCAACGACCTCCTCATGGCAGCTGATTTTGGTTTCCTCTCCATCCTCTTTCCTTCATCCTCCTCAACCTGAGAGTGGCCTTCGACACTATTTCTCACCCCATCCTCCTCAGTAGAATTTCCTCCTTAGGCATCTCCAATAGAGCTCGACCGATTTATTGGTTGGCCAATTATAGCGTGTCACCGATTAATCAACATCGGCCATTATGTAGCCGTTATATAAACTTTCTTTTGTGTGTGGAGATCGCGTTGTTCCCACTCCTGTGTATTGATCTGGCTTCATGCTGCTCCCTGCCTGAGTACCCGGCCCCTCCCCCTGCAGCCCCTCTTCCTCTCCCCCACTCACACTCAGTCGCTGCAGGGGAGGACAGCAGGAACAGCAACAGAAACAACTATTTTACTTACTTCGTGGTAAGCTGTGACTTTGTAAACAATATAACTCTAAACTTTAGTGCTCCATGACAAAAACGTTATGGAGGAAACACGCTGTGAAGACATGTCAGGACATGTTTGTTCACGGAAGTTTTAGAGAGAACATTACAGCGTTTATACACTGTGTAAGTTGCTTTTTGTGAAATAAACTATGACAAACGCTCCTGTTAATTCACAAGTCCACCATTATCTAATATAAGACCATAGTATGGCGTTTTAACGTTGTGTAAGTTGCATCTTTATTAAACAACGATATATGCAACTGTTAACTCCCATGTCCACAATTAATATGAGGATATTATACAGAGTCTCACAAGTATTTTGTAGTGATTTTATTCGTTGCATGTTTTGAAAGCAGCTACATTATTACATTAAATCTAGTTCAGTCCTTTGCATTAAATGGAAGATGGAACTTTTGAGAAGCTAGTAAATATGACTAGTTGATATTGCTTAGATGTTTTTGAAAACACAATGTGTAAGTTTTAAACACCTCCCATTAGCTTGTGTATTGTCACTTTAAGTTGAATGCAGCTACTTTTTTATTTAAAAATGGTCAACTATAGTCAAATTTTGTGCTTATTACCAAAATGCACTAAATACATGTTTTCATTACACAGGCAGAGAGGGAGAGTGAGGTGTGGAGCCACTTCTCTAAGGACTGTCAGGTGTTGGATGTAGCATCTGTGTGTCAGGGCTCCAGCACCAGCAAGACTAATACACCACCAATTTTTTTATAGTTAGCCTGTTTATTTATCAGTGTGTAAACAGTTTACTTTATTTATCAACACCCCCCTCCACTGGTTTCACTCCTACCTCACTGGCCGCACTCAGTTCATCCAACTCTGTTCCTTCACTTCCCAGCCCTCCCCCGTCTCCTCAGGTGTGCCCCAGGGCTCTGTCCTGGGTCCCCTCCTCTTCATCATCTACCTCCTCCCCATTGGCAATATTTTCCGTAAATTTGGTATTCACTTCCACTGCTATGCGGATGACACCCAGCTCTACCCATAGACATCAATACGTAGACGCCGCACTGAGCGCTGAATCACACGTCGACATCGCCGCCATAGTGGATGTGTCAAGAGCAAACCAGAGATACATAAACATCTATAGGAGCGAGCGGAGGATTTGCCTCATTCATGTGTTTAGGTTCATCATTGCCCCCCTGTACAGACAGATATATGTATATATTTTCAGAATAGATAGAAGCAGTGAAAACATAACGCAAAATTAATAAAAAATCAAACATTAACTGCCTTTTTTGCTTTGTTTTTCGGCCATATGTCCTGGTTTTTCTTGGCTTGTTTTCTATCAAATCACTTTATTGGCTACAACAATGCAGATAAAAGGTCTGGAAATTCATTAAAACTGTACTTAGTACTCAATTATGATTTCAAAAGTAACTAGGTAGGTTACATGGTATAATGATTGCTTAAGTACAAATAAAAGTACAAACCTAAAAATCAACTCATAAAAATACAAGTAACCCCCCCCCCAAAAAAAACAACAAAAAACAAACAAAAAATACAACTACTTGGTTTGAGTATTTGTAATAAATTACTTCCACCCAAAATGATTGATCAAAATCGGTTAAATGTAAACATTTGCGCTTTTTCTCTCATTGTGCATATATTTTTCATTATTTTATTTCATTTCTTAGAAGTTTAATCTCTACATCATAATCTCTATCTGAATATCATTTCAAGATCTAGTTACTATTGTTAACATTCCTTCCTCTACTTCCAGACCATGGTCGGGAAACGCAGGAGAGACTTATCTCTGCTCCAGAGCCGGAGCGAATGCTAACTCCGGGTTAACTCCCGTATTAATACTTCAATATTTATCATCACAGCCACGGTGTTGCATGCATTGGTAGCAGTAAAAACGTTAGGAAAAATGCATGCATTGGTTTGGTGATTACCTACACTACCGGTCAAAAGTTTTAGAACACCCCAATTTTTCCAGTGTTTTTACTGAAAACTATGCCGTTTAATTTCTCGTTGCACTCAGACGTCAAAGCATAGTACAAATAAGCAATTGGAGTCAAAAAAGAAACTATGGAATCAATTTATAGACCAAAATGTATTCTTAACTGTTGACTCATCAAAGTAGCCACCTTTGGCAGATATAACAGCTGAACACACACATGGCATTCTTTCTACAATAGAAATCAAATATTCTTCAGAAAGTTCTTCCCATGTCTGTTGCAGAAGTTCCCATAAATGTGTGGCACTTGTGGGTTGCTTTGCTTTCACTCTTCTGTCCATTTCATCCCAAACCAGCTCAATGGGGGTTAAGTCTGGAGACTGTGCTGGCCACTCCATGTTTTCAAGTTTACCAGCTTGTTCTTTTTTCACAAGATAGTTCTGGCATAGCTTGGACTTATGTTTTGGCTCATTATCTTGCTGTAAGATGAATCCCTGACCAACTAGACTCATACCAGAGGGTATTGCATGGCGCTGCAGGATGCTGTGGTAGCCGTTTTGGTTCAGGGTGCCTCTCACTCTGAACAAGTCACCAACCCTGGATCCAGCAAAACAAGCCCAGACCATCACACTTCCTCCTCCATGTTTGACAGTTGAAGCCACACACTGTGGAAGCTTCCTTTCACCTACTCTACGCCGTACAAAGATCCTGCATGAAGAACCGGAGTTTTCAAATTTTGATTCATCATTCAATAATACCTTTCTCCAGTCTTCAGTCGTCCAATGGCAGTGTTTCTTGGCCCAGGCAAGCCTCTTTGTCTTATTCTGACGTCTTAGCAATGGTTTTCTTGCTGCAACTCGTCCAGTCAAACCCGCAGCTCCAAGTCTTCTCTTCACAGTTGAAACAGAGACTTGCTTACTACGACCACTAATAAGCTGTGCTTGAAGCTGTTGTCCTGTGAGCCGCCTATCACGCAAACTGTTGACTCTCAGAAACTTGTCCTCTGATTCAGTTGTGGCTTTGGGTCTGCCAGACCTCTTCCTGTCAAAGTTTGCCCCAGTTTCTGACTTCCTTTTGATGCTGAAGGAAACTGTACTCACTGACACCTTGACTTTCTTTGCAGTTTCTCTGTAGGAAAGACCTACATTTTTCAGTGGTATGATGGTCTGTCTCTCTTCCACTGTTAATTACCTTTTTCTTGCCATTTATGTAGCAACACATTACTTTCTGCAGTACAATACTGTTCAACTGATGCTCACGAGAGTATGGTACCACATTGTGTTCAAACACTGCTTTTATGCTGACAGAGGGGCTTGTTAGTAATCAAGCAAACTTGGAACACCTGTAGGAATAAGTAGCAGCAGCTTTTTAAGGCTTGGTCACCCTCCGTTGCTGCAGGACAGCTATCAATTGTTAACCCATTTTGTGTTATTGTTCTGAAATGTACTCTGTTTTTCAGTTTTGGGTAACCTTACTTTTTATTTTACCCTCTGGTAGTTCACCACTTACCGTTGTATCATTTCAAACTACTGATTGGACTTGAGTGACTTGAATTGCAATAAATAACTGGAAAAATTGGGGTGTTCCAAAACTTGACTGGTAGTGTATGTCCTAAACAAATTAGGAGTAAATATTTATAATTGTCACACTAAAAGTTACACATGTTGTTTCTGATGCCTTTCTGTTTCCCAGAATGGGTGAATAAAAGGCATTAACTTAAATTACTTTGTGAAAAGGCGCTTTATGAAGTTCGCTCCATTTTCTTACTTTAGTTTACAGGGCAGAGTGGCCACATCCAATATGGCGGACACGCTGACGTATCGCAGCAAATCATGCTAAAGGCAACTTGATGTGTTACATCAGTTGATTTAACATTTGAAACATTAAAATGTTTGGAGGAAAAGATAAAATAAAATTGGAATTTAATTGATAAAATGGAGAACATAAAACTGAGGCAAAGACAATGATTCAAACAAAACAATTGATATGAATGCAGAATAATGATTAGCTTTCCAATTATTAGCAGAATGTATAACATAAATGAAAGATTTAGGATTAAAAATGCTTGAGTCTTAAAGGTATAGTTGGTAATCTGATCTAAGTACACTTTTTTAAATTCTGGTTAAAATGATCTTTATGTCCCAATGGCAATAAAGACCATATGTGTTCTTAAAAGGGAACAAAAAACAGCCGCTTTCTACAGCAGGAGTAATCCTGTATAAACTCCGCCCTATCGTACCTGCCGTAAGGCCCCAGTTTGAACCTTCATACAGACAGACAGGCTTTGAACCGGATGTTTTGTAGCTGTGTAATATCTGGTATCTCTGTGTTGTTTCAGTTATGTGAAGGTCAAACCAACTGTCATCAGTCATCAGTACATGAGGACAATGCTCTGTGACAGTAGCCATGTTTGTATATTTTTACCTTGCTATGATACTGTTTTGATGTTTCTTACCCCTGAGTGGGACATAACTTGTTTTACAAAATAAAAATTACGTGCTGATGACCAGTTTTGAGTCTGTTTTTCTAAATCAATCATGATTATGATCATATGTTGGCTCGTGCACGAGCAGCGACATCGTTTTGGAGGAGGGGAGGGGGGAGAGAGGAGGAGCTAGAGGGAGGAGCTAGAGGGAGTACTTGACTTAGCTCGTAATGCATGGGGTGACGGGGTTTATGACCTATACTTCAGCCAGACACTAGGGGTCGGGGCATCTGCCTGAAGCTTCAGTTAGAGCTGGCTGTCATTAGCCTCGTTTCCACCAAGTGGATCGGTTTGGTTCGTCTCGGTACGGCACGCATTTTGTGGCGTTTCCATAGACTAAGACTGGGACGGGTCCCCTAATAAGCGACCCGTACCGCTCCACTTTTCAGTACCCTTCCATTGGGGTGCCAAGCTGCACCAAACCGGCCCCAGGGGTGGGGCTATAATCACAGCAGTACATTGATTGGTCAAAAGATCGGTAACTTCCCGTGCGATAGCGGTAATAAGGAACGACACACAACCCCGCACGCAGCCTTTCCTGAATCAAAGCTTCATTGTGTATGGAATAAAGAGCCACATGCTGATCACGAAGTAGAAGAGTTGCTGGATGTCCTCCATCGTTGCTCTTTGTTTACAATGCCGCTAATTTCTTCTTCATTGTATTTACACTGTGTAGCGCTGCAATGACATCACTCTGTTACGTAGCTGACGCGGCTCTCGCCAGCCCATCAAGCAGGGTACTGTTGGCTGTGGAAACACACAGGATCAGGCTTTACTGATCTGACCCGTACCAAACTGTACTGATCCGTACCAGCAAAATGAGCGAATCAGCGATCTCCAAGTATAAATAGCCACTGGGGCATTTTCAAAGTTTTTCATTTTGTTGTTCTGATCTGACCCAGAGATCCCCAGTGAATTTGTCATTTTTTAAAAACAAGCAGAAAAGGAAAAGAGGGTATAATTTACATATAAATAAACAAACATGTATAATGTAGGCCGGGAAAAAAATTAGCTTCCTCTTTTTGAAAGACCAGCAGCTGCCACTACTGTATGCACAGAAGAGAAGAGTTTACCCACGTGCAAATGTTTTGTTTTCTGATCAATTATTCACCGATTTTTGTGGCACTGATTATCTCTTAAGATGCAGTTTAAATACGGTTTTAAGTTTGCACTTTATCATCAGTCACTGTTGGTGTTGATTTATTTTTTGCATACAATGTGCAATGCTACATTTTTGAAAGGAGTATTTTATTAATGATATAATTGGAGCCTCCTAGAAGAGGCTCTTTTCCCTCTCTTTGAAAGTTAACTACATTCAAGGTACAATTCACAGGAAAAGGAAAACTATAAAAATTTTGAATTTTGCTCAGAGTAAAATGCATATATTCCTGTAACTGCATTGCTTAAAGGTGGAGTTTTGATCAAATGAAAGCAAAATGTGTTTCAAATTAACCCTGTCATTTGTATTTCTTGTTGTCTTGAGAAATAAAGAAAAAAATCAGGAAAAAAGTTAAATCAAAATTTTAAAGAAAAAATTACAGATTATATTTTTCGGCCATCTCGCCCAGCCTTATCTGTATCTGTTCTAAAGTGATGTTTTTTTCCTCAGGGGGGATCTGCTTTGCACTCCCTGGAAAGCTCAAGATGGCTGCTTGGCTAACCCAGGGTGTACTCTGAAACCAGAGCTGTCACGCCAACTATAACTGTATTCCATTTGGCAATAAATGGTTCAAATCTATGACGAGAGTGTTCCTGAATGAACTAAAATTATTTGTTCTATGTCACAATATCAATCCCAACAGAAATCAAGTGACCCTATGTACTAAATATATTTCCTCAAAGAAGGCTCACTTGGATCCTTGTTGGGTCAATGAGCACAGCCCTTCTTCTTACAGGCGAGCTCTCTCTCAGGGTCACAAAGTCAAAGTTTCTGAGTACAAAATGAACCAATATTGGGCAACATTCTAGATGTTGTTAATGAATCTTGAATAACATCACCTTACTGTCTAAATATTGCATAACTTAATGGCTCATGGGTAGTTTTCAATGACAAATATTTAAGCCAAATGTCATTTTGCCTGTGACATTGTCAAAGATGGTCTAGACCACAACTGTCTTAGCTGCATCAATAATTTTCAAAACTTCCACTGTATTTCAAAATCCTACTTTCTCTCTTATAGCATTTCAAAATCTATTTTACATTATTTCAACTTTCATAATGATGCAACCGTTTTGCGAAATATATATTCAGATTTGACAGGCATATATAATGCATGATTTGCATATGTTTTTCTTGATTTTTGAGCAATAATCTGGTGTCGCTTGCTCTTTGTTTTGCAGGTCCTGTGTTTGGTAACATGAACCAGTTTGTGGGCCTTGGAGTATTTGTGGACACCTATCCCAATAATGACAGGAGCCATGATGTAAGTGTAATCTTACATGGTAACTTTTCTGACACCTCTTGCTTAAAACCCAAAACTTCAGAAGAATCACTTCTGAGCTCCACTTTTCGTTTAGTTAAAGTTAAGAAGAACCTGTCAAAAGATACACTTTTATAGAAACAATCCAGAACAATTCACAACACACAGTTGTAAATCTGTGAATGGTTGAGCCTGCCAGTCTAAAGATACACTGCCTGGCCAAAAAACAAAGTCACCACCAAAATAAAGGTCACACACTCTAATATTTTGTTGGCTGCCTTGAGCTTTTATTACAGAATGCATTTGCTGTGGTATTGTCATTAAGCTTCTGCAGTATCACAAGATTTGTAGTCATGGATGAAAGTATTGGCACCCCTGGAATTTTTTTTTCAGAAAATACACTATTTCTCCCAGAAACTGTTGAAACTACAAATGCTTTTGGTATATATGTGTTTCTTTCCTTGATGTGCATTGGAAAAAGACAAAAAAGCTGAAGAAAAAAGATAAAATTGACACTCTTTTACACAAAACACAAAATGGACCGGACAAAATTGTTGGTACCCTCAACTCAATATTTGGTTACACACTCTTTGGAAGATATAACTGAAACCAGTCACTTTCTATAACTATCAGCAAGTTTCCTGCAGCTCTCAGGTGGAATTTTGGACCACTCTTCTTTTGCAAACCGCTCCAGGTCTCTCAGATTTGAAGGGTACCTTCAAAAATCTGTATCCGTATCGGCCCCAAAAATCCCATAACGGTCAGGCTCTACTGACCATTACAAATATCTTGGACTGACACTAGATGAACACTTGACTTTTAAAGAAGCGGTGAGTGTTCTTTCTCAGTCAGCAGGTAGAGTGTTAGGAGCAGTGTTAAACAAAGTGAAACATTGTGGTAATCTCAGGTTTCAAACTTACACTCAGCTAACTCGTGTGTGTCCAGTGTCTGACTGCACCTCTGGTGTTTGGGGGTCTCATGAGAACTCTAACTCTATACATCACAGAGCGATTCGGGCCTGGGAGTTCTGTCTTGGCCATGAATGGTGACATAGGATGGGAGCCTCTAAACATCAGACACAAATGTGAAATGCTGTGGCTTTGGAATAGGCTGGTCAGGATGCTTGAACAGAGACTTACAAAAAAGATTCTTTATTGGGATGCTTCTGCTCCTTCTTGTCATCCCTGGGCCAACGATTTGAAACTTATATGTAAAACTAATAATATGTCATTCATTTTTCAGAATAAGTTGTTGTGTGACATCCAGGAAGTGAGGAGTTGTATGTTTGCTAGGTTCAGAAAAAGGTGGTCAATGGATATATGGTGTAAACCCAAATTGAGAACATGTCCTTATTTTCACATCTGCGTTCACGAACATTACCCTTAGCGATTGAGACTGGTAGATTTAACACCATCCCAGAGGAAAAGAGAGTGTGTATGTTGTGTAACCTCGGTGAAATTGAAAGCGAGATTCATTTTATGTTCTACTGTCCAGTTTATGATGACCTTAGGCATGTACTTTTTAAGAAAATGTCTTTGATCCATGAGTACTTCTTTTGGCTGGATGACTATGAGAAATTTGAGTGCTGTTTCAGAAAAAGGAACTTTTGCCACAGCCACTTACATCATGAAGGCCTGGGAAAGAAAGCAGATTGTTTTGTTTTCCTCTGAATAGGGAAGGTTTGAGCAGACATGTAACTGCTATGTTTATTGTTGTAAACCACTGCAATGAAGTTTACGGTGTCTTGTAAACCCATGAAGGTTGGGCACTTATAAGTGCATGACACAAAAATAAAATAAATACGTACATACATACATACATATAATACCCAAAATGTGATTCAAGACAAAGGAGCAGAACACAAAAAAACTTAAACAAGGAGCGTAAATCATAAAACTGTCAACATAAGGACTGTAAACCAACTGATAAATAAGGTTAACTGTAAACACAGTGATAAATAAAATAGGCCAACTGTAAACAAATTGGTGTTTTTCTTAGTCTTGCTGGTGCTGGAGCCCTGGCACACAGACTTTGCATCCAATGCCTACAAGCCCTGAGAGAAGTGGCTCCACACCTTACTCTCCTCCTCTGCCTGTGAAATGAAAACGTGTTTTTAATGCATTTTGGTAAAAAGCACAGAATTTGACAATAGTTGACAATTTTTAAATTAAAAAAAGTGGCTGATTTCAACTGAAAGTGATAACACATGAGCTAATGGGAGGTGTTTTTTAAACTAATACATTATGTATTTTTTAGGGGCTCATCCCAAAAAACATCTAAGAAATAGCAATAACCCATTTTAACTAGCTTCTGAAAAGCTCCATCCTCCATTTAATGCAAAGGACTGAACTAGATTTTATGAAATGATTTGGCTGCTTTTAAGACATGCAATGAATAAAATTACTACAAAATACTTGTGAGACTCTGTGTGCTTCTGTGCCGTCTGGTTTAAATGTAATTAAAAACCTGTCGCTGACTTATTCGTTTGCCTCTTGTAAGTGATTTGTACAGTCAGAAGCTGTGGAGACGACATTCTCTGACCAATGAGTGGCCAGCAGTCCGTCCACGTCACCTTTTAGTATCGGTTTGGCTTCCTTGGAACCAGGGTAGAGTAGGTACTAAAAACTGGCGTCTTACACGTAGTACCGCGCCTATGGAAACGCAACACAAACCGAGTAGAGGCGAGTAGAGCAGGGCCAAGACCGGTCAGTGGAAAAGGGCCATCTGTGTAGTACTCTCATATTATTGGTGGACATGGAAGTTAACACTTGCATATTGTTGTTTAATAAAGACGCAACTTACACAATGTTAAAACACTGCATTATAGTGTTTTAATAATTTAACTAGATAATGGTGGACTTGTGAATTAACAGGAGCGTTTGTGATAGTTTATTAGTTTATCATTTATCCTTTATCCAGAGTGTATCTGACCGTGAACTCTGAAACTGATTAATATAACCAAGAGGAACACTAGAAAAGTTGGATTTCAGGGTAAAATAGGAATCATGTTTTTCTTTATAAACCCCCTGCTCATGAGTGAAACTTCAAAAACAGAAATGTAACTTGCATTTAGCCCAACACACTTTCTCTCTGACTTAAATTATCTTTATTAAGCATGAGAAGTTGCAGGAAAATAAATGTAGGAAATGACTAATCACAAATATTTTTGCTCCATTTTATTTAACCCCTTAGTTCCCACCGGCCCCCATGTGGGCTTGTTTGCCATTCCTCTGGCGTCATCAAAGTGTAAACAGTAACGCCTTCATCAAACATCACTTAACTTTTAGGCACAACTGTATATGAATGATTGGATGAAAATCTCAGTATTGATCTGTTTTATTGATTTAATGATGGTTGTGCTCAGCATTTAGTGCTTCAAACTCACATCAAACATGTTTTTAATCCCAGCTTTTTGACCTGTTTCAGATCTAGCTTCAGAGATTGATTTCAACTCTGTCTTTTCTCTATCATTTCTGTATTTAACTCCGCCGATATGAAATGTCAGAGAATTCTGAGCCAGGGCAGCGTCCAATCAATCAACCTGTGTGGGGGTGTGTCTGTCAGTGAAAAGACTTCCTGGAATCATTGAGGTAAATGAGACACTGTTGACTTTTTATCCGAGCCTTGCAGTCGAGGAGGAGGCGCCAAAGCACAGCGGTGCTACACCAAACATACACAAAAATAACCTAATACCTGCGATTATTGTGGTTTTTGTTGTTCAAAAACCGTTTAAGTTTAATTTTGGGGAAAATGACAGCCTTACCGGCCGTACTGTCCTGAGGGAGAGTGGCGCTTGGGGGGGGTGAATTGTACTTGAGTACAGCATGGTTTGAATGGCCAGTGTGACTGCAACCGAAGTCTACATGGCTGTTCAATCCCAATCTCTTGAGCTCCTTTTGCATTATACGTGTGAAAATGCTCTTACTTTTATAAAACTTCTACCGTTGTTTATCTTTGATTTGATTTGGCCAAACGCTTACGTCAGGGATGTCCAAACTACAGCTCGGGCATAGGCAACTTTATAAACCTAAAGCTCTGTACAATCTGTAAAAACCCAACAACTTTTACAGCTGACATTTAGTTGCATTTGGCATGATGTATGAGTTGTAAAGAATTTAAGAAAAAAAAAAAAAAAAAACACATGAGAGGACCAAAAAACAGAATTAAAGATATGAAAGGGCCAAAAAAAGACAAAAGTTGAAGCATAAAATGGTTCAGAATGCAGGATCAGAGATATTTGTAGTTTAAAATATTTTTATAATTGAGGTCTAAACAAAGGTGATAAAGTCCTGATCCTGCTATAAAATTGTGACATAATTTTTTCCCAGGTATGGTTTTATGTCAAAGGTCTGCAATAACAGCACAAGTATGTTTGACGTAACCATTTTTTTGTTTTTTTTCAGAAACCACTAAAAAGAAATAGTTTTCCAAAAGAGCGCTCATTTCTAACTTTCTTTGTTAATAAAACATGTCCGTAAGAGCTGCTGGCCCTTGGTCATTTTCACAGTTTCCAATACGGCCCTTTTGTGAAAAAGTTTGGACACCCCTGGTTAAAGTAGTCACTGATCACGATCATTCAAGATTTTTTTCTGACATTTCTTCCTGGAAGATGATGGTTCTTCCCCATCCTTCCAGTTCTTTATAATGCCTTGGACAGTAACAAACCCACTTTTGTAGGTTCTACAATTTCCTTAGATATTTCTGCTTGATGCATGCCAGTGATTTGACCCTTCTTAAACAGACTAACAGGATGTCTTTCGCTATGGTTGTTAAAGAAATGAGACAATACTAATCATATCAGCTTAGGTTAAATAACTTGTTACCAACTGAAAGATAATCACCCATGCATTGATTATCCAATAGGATTTGCATTGTTAATCCAGGTGGCAACTATTTCTTTTGGCCAGGCAGTGAATTTAAAGAAATCTGTCCTTCTTTTTTTCTCCTTGAAAATGCAGAGGACACAACTTGGAACTCAGGTAGCATCAGCTGCTCATTTATTTTTTTCCATGAATTTTTGAGTTGAGATGTTTGTCCACCATTTTCACCATCTGTCTTTTGTTATCTCAACATGTTTGGTTAGTCTGAACTGTCTGACTGAATGGCTGGCTGACTTATGGTTTGCTTTGTATAAAATTGTTGTCAAGAGCTGTGTGATATATGTTCAGAGTTAGTATTTACTTCAAATTGTGATACATATCTTTAATGAAGAATTAAAAATGACTTAAACATTGCCATACTAGGAAACTCTTGTTCCTCTGTTACTACAGTGTTGTATGCTCACTCTCCTCTTCCTCACCACAGAGGGCTTTCCCCTATGTGTCAGTGATGCTTGGCAACGGCACTTTAAAGTACGACCATGACTTTGATGGACGACCAACTGAACTTGGAGGATGTGCAGCCATGGCACGCAACGCAATTTATGACACATTTCTTCTCATCAGATACTCCAAAAACAGACTCACGGTATGAAACCTTAAATTTGAGATGGGATTAGTGCACCCTGTTCATAAATTAAACTGTTTTCAATGATTTTGCCAATAAAAATCAACTCTATGACAAAGAAATGTGCTACTGATTGTAGAAAAAGTTTCATATCTTTATTGGAAAGGATTTTTTTCTCTGACCTGTAGTTAAACCTCTGTTATTAATAGCACTGACTAAACATTTTCCAACCCCACAGGTTTTGGTAGATGTAGATGGCAGGCAGCAGTGGAAAGACTGTGCTGACATTACGGGACTGCGCCTTCCTCGTGGCTACTTTTTTGGTGCTTCTTCAGCTACTGGAGATCTATCAGGTATAACATCTCACTGGGAGTATGCTTTAACACAAAAGAGAATTTGATTAAATGTAAAGGGAAAATGGCTTACAAACAATCCACTCCTGATCAAATTGTCAGACCAGTTGAAAAAATTTCAGTAATTTTAACTTTCATTGTTGGATCTTAAAAAGGTATGAAGTGGAGTTTCAAAATGCCAGAAGAAAAATTAAGAGTGAGAAAAAGAATTCAGTGATAAATGTATTTCAAACAATTAAAAGTAAATACTCTATTCATCAGCTGATAAGAACTTTTTGAGTGCAACCTTTAAAGGACAAAATCCACACAGAAATGTGGATTTAAGGTGGTTTTCGGTCAGATATTCACACCGGCATGGCTTCCTGATGGCAAAGGCTGAAAAGCTTTTTCTCTTTGAAAGTGGTCAAAATTTTGAGCTGCATAGGGAAGCCCCTCACAATGCACCATTGCTGCTGAGGTTGGACACAGTAAGAAAGCTATTTTGAATTTCTTCAAAGATCCTTATGGTTATGGAACAAGAACATCAAGTGGTAGACCCAAAAATATTTCACCAGTTCTGAGCCTGAGGATCTGTCTGGCTGTATATTAAGACGGACAACTCTCGACCCAAATTTAAGCCGTTACTGGTGTAAACTGCAGTAACCACCCTCACCACTCAGTGCAACGTTCACATGAGCATCCTAGAACACTCACATCAAGCATGCTCAAACTCATTTTTGAAGTGATCAGCAAGAATGGTGGAGCTCCTCATTGCTGAGTCCTTTTTTCAAACTTTTACTTCTATTTTAGGGGCTTCAGGATTTCTTGTGATGATCAGCTGATCAACAGGCTATTTACCTTTGGTTGTTCTTTGCAATAAAGTGCTCACTCAATTTTTTATCTCATTCCTATTTCTTCTCTTTACATTTTGAAACTCTATTCAGAACCTTTTTGAGACCCAACAGTCAAAAAGGTAAATACATGCACTTTTTAACCTGGTCTTAAAATTTTGATCAGGGGCCTGTTGCACAAAACTAGGATAAGGGATTAAGCCGGGATATCTTGGTTATCCTGGCTCAACTTATCCTTGATCCGGTTGCACAAAATGAAGATAGTGGGAAGTGGGATATGTTTTGACCTAAGTTACCATGGAGATTTATCCTGAGGAACTAGCCTGCTCCAGACCAGGATAAGTTCCAGGATTTATCTTATCTCATCCCTCATCTCAGTCAGTAGCTACTACAAATCTAAGCCAGTAGTTATTTCAGTGTCCACTACACAACGTTTTCACATTCTAATAGACCCACTGTCATCATCTAAACATTTATGATAAATAATTTATTTACTTATACACTTTATAAATAAATAAGTGAAAATACACAGTGAAGTGTAACTTGATGTTCCTTTATTGAATAAGGACAAATCAAGGCAGGTAAACCATCATCTCTTTTCAAAACTGAACTCACAAAGTGAAACTACAAGACAGAAAGCACAAATTTAAAGCATATTACAGAATATAAGAATAACTACACATTCAAATGTCTGTGTATAATACATCCACGTCTTCACATTGAAATAAATGCAGGACAAATCCACACACAAATGAACAGACAAATAAATAATGCTGTAGCCTCCCTGCTTACACACAGTAAACAACACAAACATCATGAGAGGCCAAATCAATTTAAATTGGATAAAATATATAAATAAACAACTTTCTCTGGGGATGAAGGCAATATTTAACTGAAATTAACAGCACCTGTCTCTGCCGCTGTACAACATATCTGACTAGATTCAAAAGATTCTTGGTGAGTAAAATAATAATAACACATACTGGTCCCTGATCAGCCAACCACTGTGGTCATCAGGGAGGAGACAGGATTGTCTCAGTCCATGTGTGATGGTGCTCTGGGGGTCCTCCCCTTCTTCAGGTCGACCCCATTGAGTAGGACAGCACAGGCCACAGTGATGTCACTGTGATGTTACAGTGATGTCATATGCCCTCACAGGGCTGACTCCTAAGTTTTGAAGATGGTGAAATCATGACTTCGGGGGTCAAAGGTCATTTTAGCCTTGGCCCTTGTCCTTGCCTGATTGTAGGTCTGCTGTGATTCCTGGGGTCTGTGAAGGGTGTCAGGAGAAAAAACTGGCAGGTTTACCCCCTGTTCTCTAGCAACACACAAGAAAATTCTCCTGTCAATGCAAAATCTCCTCTTCACAGCCTCAGAATAGAGTGACAAACATGACACAGCTTTCTGTTTTGGGTCTCGGGCAGAAAAAGTTTGGGAACCCCTACTCTAAAGTTCCTGCCTTTTGCTTGTTGCTTCAGATAACCATGACATCATCTCCATGAAGCTGTACCAGCTGACAGTAGAAATAACTCCAGAGAAGGAAGAAGAAGAAGAAGAGGTCTCCATCCCTAGTGTTGACAACATGAAACAGTTTCAAGGTAGATGTGGTATAGCTTAATGTACCCACCACAAAAGAGCTGTGTTTGATATGAAAAACTAATCTGACTTAAACCGTTCAAGTCAACTGTTTCTAAAAGTTATGCCTTCTCATATGTTCTCGTTTCAGTGTTCTAAATAAAAGGTGTTAGTGTTTTATCAACACGCACATCGTTCATCTTTTCAATAATGTCATAAAACAAAGTTTTCTAATGCTGGGGGCATCTGATCTCTTAATTAAGTTGGATTTTGGACGAAATAAATCATGATGCTTTTTTTGAGCTTTTACTAACCTTAAAGGGCTTGTTCTGTTCACTAATGATATTAAATCTATTCTTCTCTTTCTTTGTAGCTGAGATCCAAGAGGAAGGGATGAGTGGCATCCAATTGTTCTTCACCCTCATTTTCTCCACCCTGGGCCTGGGCGTGATGGCTGTTGTTGGGCTGATAGTTTATGGGCGCTGGAAGGAGAACAGACGCAAACGATTCTATTGACCAGGAAACAATTCACCATCAGTGTGAATCAATCAGCACATGACGCAATGATGCAAAGACGGCCATAACTTAACAAAACCAAACAGAGTTCACAATGTTCGTTGATCATTCAGCTGTGTTTTAACGCCCAGAGCCAAGAAAACATAAACGGCTGAGTTGAACAGATGGAAAGATTACAGAGCCATCTGTGAATTTTTAATGAAAGAGATGAGATAAAGCTGCTTGAAGATTTTTTACTGATAAAAAGAATTTCATCTCAAATCAAATGACAGTGGGTCTGTAACATCTGCACTAACTGAGTAGTTTGAAGTGCAAAAGAGACACAGACACTTCAGAATCCATTTGGTTTACTGACATTGTGTTACCTTTGACCTTAACTGATCTTGTGCGTACCTCTTTCTGCCACTTGGTGCCACCAACAGGCAGCTTAAAGCTGTTAAGTAGATGCTGTGAAGACCAACCAACCTGTGTATCTTTCTCCGTAATGCACTGATAATTCAAATTGTAATGAGCTCTCGAGTGTTAGAGGGCACTTTGTAGGACAGGCAAAGCGTTCAAAACAGGTGTAAGAGAATCACGATAGCTGTCTCTGAAAGTATGACTGATGAATAGTGGCTTTGTGTAATGTGTTAATGAACATTTAAAGGGTGTAAATGTCATTTTGGACCCTTTTTTTAAATAATGTTTGGGACTGTAATTGCTGTTTGGTGAAATTACTGCAGGAAACAGCTTTACATACCCGACAGGATGATGTAATTAAAACTTCAGGGAAAATAAACCCAATCAAAGATTGTCCACTTCAAGTGGTTGCTGTTTTTTTCATTTTAACTTTATTTGAAGAATTTTTAACAGAGAGGTAATTCAAGGAAGGATATCATGAAGCAGGGCTCATTATATTTTTTTAATAGTAATGTAGTAATCTGATAACATGGCACTGAAATGACTCAGATTAAATGTGTTTCCCTTTTTTTAACAACATGTTGGGATCACATTCTCTGAGTTTTGCTCATGTGAACTGCGATTTTAGTGGCTAATCTTGCAGGGTGTTGTATTGAAAAATAAGTTTACATGGAATGAAATCTTTTCTAACCTTATACAGTTAATTGCTTCACTCTTTCACTCCATGACCACTCTAACGTCGTAATCTCAGCTATTTTATGAGCATATGACTTTGTTCTACAAATGGCACAAATCAGTTTGCCTTTGCACACTGGATACATTTTGAATTATTTTAGCTGCAATATATGGTTGAGAAAATAAAATCTAGTTTTTTTGTGATACATAATTTCTTGTTATTCGTGGCACTGAATTATTGCGTTATTTTGCGATACCATTAACACATTATTTCGTGAGACCAAATTATCACAATTTAAGGTGATAACTTTTATTGCTTAACTCATGTTGGATTGGGGACGTTAAATCAGACGTTAAAGTTAAATGTGGTCTATTAAGTATTAGATCTTTATCTTCAAGCGCTATTCTAATAAATGAACTAATGTCAGATTTTAGCACTGATTTATTCGCTTTGACTGAAAGCTGGCTGTGTGAGGGTGAATATCTTTGTTAAAATGAGTCCACTCCTCCCAGTCACCTTAATACTCACATCCCTGGACTCACTGGCTGAGGGGGTGGAGTAGCAGCTATTTATAATTCTGTCCTTAATATTAGCACTTCAGTCATGGACGAAAGTTTTGGCACCCCAGAATTTTTCCAGAAAACACAAATTCTCTTAGAAATTGTTGCAATTACAAATGTTTCTGGTATGAATATGTTTATATCCTTGATGTACATCGGAAAACACAAAAAGGGGAAGAAAAAGAAATGAAATTGACACAATTTTACAAAAACACCGAAATTGGGCCTGACAACATTATTGGCACCAATTTAGAATTGTGGGTAAATCATTTCATATCAAGCAGGTGATGCTTGTTTTGACTCAGCTGTGGCAAGTAACAGGTGCCGGTAATATAGAAATCACACCTGATGCCAGTTAAAGTGTATAAAAGTTGACACAACCTTTGTGTTGTGAGCCTTTGTGTATCACACCGAGTATGGAGAAGGGAAAGAAGAGCTGAGGAGTGTCTGAGGACTTAAAATGCAAAATTGTTGAAAAATATTAACTCCCTATGACTTTTTTCTTCAATTATTTTGTTTTCCAATGCACATCAAGGTAATAAACACATTCATACCAAAAACATTTGTAATTGCTACAATTCCAGGGAATAATTTTCTGGAGAAGTTCCAGGGGTGCCAATACTTTGGTCCATGACTGTAGACCTAGACTACACTATTGCCCTTTTGAAAGTGTAATTCTTGATTTCTCTCATTCGGCGGCTGAAAAAACTATTTTGTTTGCTATAGTGTATCGACCTCCTGGCCCATATTCGGAGTTTCTGTCTGAGTTCAATGAGTTTCTTTTTAGCATTATCCTCCTTTCAGATAAAATCATAAGTGTTTGTGACTTCAATATTCATGTAGATGTTGTTAATGATAGTCTTGGTAATGCCTTTATGCCGATACTGGAATCTTTCGGTTTTACACAGGGTGTGAATGAGCCCACTCAGTGCTTTAATCACACTTTAGATCTTGTTCTTACACACGGTCTGGAAACAGTCAATTTAGTATTTTCCCAGCATAATCCTCTTCTGTCAGATCATTTCTTGGTAATTTTTGAGTTCCCCCCCTCAGACTTTATTCCCTTTAATAAAGATATCTTAGCTAGAAGTCTATCTGACAGAGCCGTAGCTAATTTCAAGGAAGCTCTTCCTGCTGCCTTGAACTCTCTGTCTTGCTGTAACTTGGCAGGACAGCTCTTTTACTCCCTCTCAGCTAGACCAGCTTGTGGTTAATACTATGAGTTCTCTTCCAGCCACTCTTGATTTGATCGCTCCGCTTGGGTGGAGGACTCTAACACAATAGAGATCAGCTCCGTGGTACAATGCTCAAACTCGTGCGCTTAAACAAAAATCTAGAAAGTTAGAAAGAGTTTGGCGCTCCAGTAAAACGGAAGAATCTGATTCACATTGGCAAAGTAGCTCCGATGCATATAGAAAGGCCTTGCGGCTTGCACGGACTGCTTACTATTTGTCTCTAATAGAAGAGAAAGAAAAAAGTCCTAGATTGCTGAAGAGCAATAGCCAGGCTGACAAGCAGTCACGGTTCTACTTAGCTGTGCATTCCTCAATTGCTTAGCAGTGAGGACTTTATGAACTTCTTTAACGATGAGATCATACAAATTAGAGATAAAACAAGAAAATTTGCATTTTCAGTAAGAAAATGCGTTGAAATGCTGACGCTGTGTATGCGAAATGAGAAAATGCTAAATGAAAAATTTGCTCAGAGTACTGCATCAAAGCTGAAAATGAGAAGTCTGAAAAACACGAACTGTTCAATGCATTAAAACAATCACAAAATATTGCTCATTACAAAAGAAAAAAAATCTGAATGCTTGGGGAAGGTAAGCAGTAAATGTTTGAAAGCAGGTGAAAGAGGAGAAAGTATAAAATGCAGAATAAGGGGCGCGGATGGCCTAGTGGATATGGCTGCGCACCATGACGCTTGCCCTCGAGCGGGCGGCCCGGGTCCGACCTGTGGCCATTTCCCGCATGTCACTCCCCACTCTCTCTCCCCTTTCCGACGCTATCCACTGTCCTCCTCTATCCAATAAAGGCACAAAGGCCAAAAAAATAACTTTAAAAAAAAATGCAGAATAATTTGTTAAAAGTAGTATGTCACTTCTGATAATGAAGATGCCAAAGCATTAAAAGTAACATGCAATGAAATACAGCAAATTCAAAAGTAGAAACTGTGAATGATAAATTGCTTAAACCAATGACAAGAAGCAAAACAGTTACATATCTGACATATATGAACAGAGCAGTATCATTTAAAATCTTTATTCTGTATGAATTTCTGGTTTTAAGAGGTATTCAATGTAGACACTGATTATTCCTACAATGTGTAAGGTCAGTAAACGCATCTTCACGCTGACTGAACCGCTAACAGAAGAAAGCAGGGAATGAGCTAATGAGGCCAACGTCCAGAAAACAGCTCGCGGAGCAAAAACCGTGGCGGCTGGCATAATATACATTGTTCCATAAGACGCCTGAGGCTTTAAGGATTTCAGAGATATGTGTTTTATGTCTGTGCTGTGAAAACTCGCGCCACACGGCCAAGTTAAAAAATCGGCCAAAAGGCGAGAAGTGCGCGTCTGCTCTGATATCACTGCTGCAGGTGTGACGGTGGCTGTTTTCCAAACCGCCTACTACATACTACATACTACAGTAGTAGATAGTAGGCACTGCCTACTACCTACTACTTCCACATGTAGTATGTAGTATGACTGTTTTGTTGGACCTGTTAAGTAGTATACTACTCTGGATTTCAGGAAGTGGAGCTGATGGATTTTTTTCTAATGTTTAATTTCATCATAAGTAAACCATGAGTACATTTGGCATTTCAGTCATTAATTCACCATATCAATCAGTGGTGAAGTTACAGGAGCAATAAAAGTAGATAAGTTAAATTAGATGTCAATGAGATACAAAGAAAAATAAATAAATGAAATTAAGCATGTGAAGGAAGTTGTAATTTTTTTTGAGAATTGTTATGGTTTTTTCATTATTTTAGTGGTTCAAGGAACATTTTTAATTCATTTAGAAAAACAACAAATTTAGGGAGAGATAAAAGTCCCGATTTGATCACATTTGTAAAGGTATAAATTACAGCAAAATCGCCATATTTGATTTTTTTATCTTGCACCAAAAGTTATCGTGTATTGAAAATAAATCTGAAACCAACTGACTTTTTATTTTTACAGCTGGTGGAAAAACTGCGTCCTCATTACCCACGTAGGCTGTTAGTGTAAAATAAAAAGTGATAAATGATTTAGGGGCTTTTATGAATTTGGTAAAAGTAAACAGCTCTTTCATGATGAAGTGAGCAGATTTACCGCTGTTTCTTTCCTGTCACTTCACTTTTATCTTTCGGACCGTTTCACATTTTTGTTGTTGTGTAGTGGTTTAGCTGATTTATTCCAGTAGGTGTCAGTAATTCACCTCAACCTGAGCGCCCCCAAACTGACAAACGGCATTAGCGCCGTGCATTGTGGGAAACAGTACGCCAGGTAGACTGGTCCGTTGCATACTGAGAAATTTTCTCGGATCAGTAGGTCATCCGGGAACTTGTAGTATACTACAGATCTCGCAAGTTTTCGCATACTGCCTACTAAATACTGAATTTCAGCAGAAGTAGTAGGCATCGCTAGTATAGTGATGCCGCTGTTTTCCAAACCGTCTACTACACTAGCGATGCCTACTACTTCGGCTGAAATTCAGTATTTAGTAGGCAGTATGTGAAAACTTGCGAAATCTGTAGTATACTACAAGTTCCCGGATGACCTACTGATCGGAGAAAATTTCTCAGTATGCAACGGACCAGTCTACCTGGCGTACTGTTTCCCACAATGCACGGCGCTAATGGCGTTTGTCAATTTGAGGGCGCTCAGGTTGAGGTGAATTACTGACACCTACTGGAATAAATCAGCTCAACTACAACACAACAACAAAAATGTGAAACGGTCCCAGAGATAAAAGTGAAGTGACAGGAAAGAAACAGCGGTAAATCTGCTCACTTCATCATGAAAGAGCTGTTTACTTTTACCAAATTCATAAAAGCCCATAAATCATTTATCACTTTTTTTTTTCAACTAACAGCCTACGTGGATAGTGTGGACGCAGTTTTTCCACCAGCTGTAAAAATAAAAAGTCAGTTGGTTTCAGATTTATTTTCAATACACGATAACTTTTGGTGCAAGATAAAAAAAATCAAATATGGCGATTTTGCTGTATTTTATACCTTTACAAATGTGATCAAATCGGGACTTTTATCTCTCCCTGAATTCGTTGTTTTTCTAAATGAAGTAAAAATGTTCCTTGAACCACTAAAATAATGAAAAAACCATAACAATTCTCAAAAAAATTACAACTTCCTTCACATGCTTAATTTCATTTTTTTTATTTTCCTTTGTATCTCATTGACATCTAATTTAACTTATCTACTTTTATTGCTCCTGTAACTTCACCACTGATTGATGTGGTGAATTAATGACTGAAATGCCAAATGTACTCATGGTTTACTTATGATGAAATTAAACATTAGAAAAAAAACCATCAGCTCCACTTCCTGAAATCCAGAGTAGTATACTACTTAACAGGTCCAACAAAACAGTCATACTACATACTACATGTGGAAGTAGTAGGTAGTATGTAGTAGGCGGTTTGGAAAACAGCCAGAGTGTTATGTTATGTGCTGGTGTGGGAGACGTAAGGTCGTAAAACGAGAGCAGAGGAGAAATATAACTGCTGTAAAAGAAAGAAGAAAATAAAGTCCAGGTTCCACTCAAGACAACCAGACTCCTGCTTCCTGAGTTAAAGTGAATATGTGGACAGTTAGACACAACGAGCCGAGTCAGATAGCTTCGTAACCAGCAGCTTTAAACCACGGTTAAAAGTCACGGGGCTGGAGAAAGCAACGTGAAGCTTGTTTGAAACACTGCAATCATCAATAAATGTTAAAAATCGGAGTGGATTCCTCCATTGATTTACTGTGTCACTCTATATAAAATACAGAAGTCTATAAGTTTGTATGAGGTCAGAGAAGCTTTGCCAAACCCTCACCTGTGCTGGAGCAGCTGGCCAGGTTAACTTGTGATACATGACAGGACTGAGTCCCAAATCACTGTGACTATATCTGATGTACTGATATTTTTACTCTGTACCTATTCTTTAGCACACCCACACAATCTATTTATCCACGGTCATTTGGTGTGTTTTGCAGAACTTTTGTAGGGAAATCAGATTTCATGTTTGTTTGTGTCTGGTTTACTTTGGATAGATTCCGAAGGGACTCTTCTTGATTACGATAACTTTTTTTTCATGAATTGAATGTCGAATGCATCTGAATGATCAAAGCAATCCCTGAAGGAATAACAAATATGAAAAAGAGCATGCTATTATCTGACGTATCGCCATTCTTGCCTTTGCCTTTTATTAATGAGTTGAACTTTGAAAAAAGCAAATGTATGAATGAAAGTATGTATAGGCGCTGTCACTCATAAACTTCACCGTCTCAGGGGTTTTCTTAAGATCGAATTAAAAGTTTTTACTGGTTTCTCCAAAAGCTTAAGAGACTCATTTTTTAACCAATAAATGAATTTTTTTTTGCCCCGCCTTTTTTTTTCTCATGCATGATGATGGATTGCAGGTTGGGGGAATTATCACCCTATATATGTGCAGAGGGCAGGGATCATTTTGGTGGGTTTGCTAGTAGGTTGGTTTGAGAGCAAAAGTTTAAGATCGTGAGAAATAGAGAAAGACAGAGAGTGAGAGAACGTTTGTGCATGAAAGAGTGAGTGATTGATTTTCTGATTGCAAGTGGTATAACTGTGGAGTGTGTGTGTGTGTTTGGGTAAGAGAGGTGAGGATTGAGTGGTCTTGTCTTTGATTCTGTGTTTGTCTTGTTATTTTTGTGTGTGTGTCACACCAGGAGCCAAGGCTAGTTAGAGAAGTTAAGGTAGGTTTTAGACAGGTAAGGTAGAAAATAAAAGTAGGTAAGGTAAAAAAAAAATTGTGATTTAGTCAGGTAAGTTGTAGAATTATAAACAGGTTCAATCAGGTAAGATAAAACAGAGAAGTGAGGTTCAGATCAGAGGGAAAAAAATGGACCCCAAATTTGCACAAGAGGTTTTTAACCTCTTGACTGTGAACCGTTATCCTGAGGGTATAAGCTCCAAGGAGAAATTTATTATAAAGAGAAGAGCTGAAACCTTCAGGATTAATGATTAACAATGGGTGGTCTTGTAAACCAATCTCGATGATTGTAACGTAATCTAATAATCTAATAACACCAGATGGAGCACTCCACTACATATGTCACCGGAAACAGAACAAAGCTGAGCACCTGGCAAAGGTGGTGTCTTCAGCTGAGGAGGCTGACTCCATTTTCACGGAGTTCCACATAAGTGACATTGGTGGGCATGGTGGTTGGGAGAAAACACACTCAGCCATCATAAGCAGGTACTACTGGCCTGGCATGGAGGAGGACATTCGCAAGTGGGTAAGTTAGTATTTTTTTTTTTTTTTTTCATTTTTTAATTTTAGGAGGACAGTGGATAGAGCAGGAAAAAGGGGTAGAACATGGTGAACGACATGAGAGTAACAGATCATGCGCGGGAATCTAACCCAAACCGCTCGCACGAAAGGGCAATCCACAGTGTGTGTGGCCGTATCCACTAGGCCAACTGCACCTCAAAGTTAAAATACTGAAAGTTCATATATTTATATGTTCTTTAATTATGTCAATCTGAAGTTTGTAGAAAACTCTTGTGCATTACTTTTCAATCACAATTAAATTGAACATCACAGCAGCTGCATGTGCGAAACAAATATAGAATGGTTTTATACAAATAAGATGCTTGATTTGCATTGTTTGCCTTTTTTTCCTGTTCAGATTGCTCAGTGTCCCCAGTGTCAGAAAAGAAGGGCATCTCTGAAAGCATAGAAAGAGTTCATCCCTATTGAGGTGAACAAAACAAAGTCATACTCCATCAGCCCTGTCACAAATGTTCTGTAATAAAATGCTCCTGCTCATAATTACTTTTAACTTTGCTTTCCAGGTCACAGAGCCTCTTGAGCTTGTGGGGATGGACCTGGTGGGTAAACTCACTAAAACAGATGGTGGTAATCAGTACATATGTGTCATGGTTGATTATTTCACCAAATGGGCAGAGGCCTACCCACTCAAGAGCAAAACAGCAGGTGAGGTCACCAATTGTATTATTGACTTCTTTTACAAATTTGGTGCACCCAAAAGACTGCTTACAGATCAGGGCTCGGAATTCTGCAACCAGGTACAGTCTTGAAGAACTATGAGTCTTATATGTGTTGCTTCCTTTACGCTTACTATCTTTCACCCTCATGATTTCAAGATAAACTATGCACTCTGTGAGAAGCTGGGGACATAAAGGAGCCTCTGTGCACCGTACCATCCACAAACCAATGGTCTTGTGGAGCGACTAAATGGTTCCATACAGAGGTAGGTTTTGTTGAATATTCAAACATATCAGTCACAGTAAAGAGCGGACATATGTGACAGCATCAAGTTTAGACCCAAATGTGTAATCATTGGTCAGTGTTCTCCTGTCCTCTAATGCTTACCCTTTTCACATTTAAGGTGTCTTAACAAGGTAGTTGGGGAGCACCTAAAAAATGGGACACATATTTGCAGGCCACAATGTTTGCCCTAAGGACAAAAAAGCAGCTGACTACAAAGTACAGCCCATACTACCTCATGTTTGGGAGGGAGGCAAGATATCCTTCAGAAGTGCCCCTGAAGTTTGAGGTGATGTTCACATCCATATTGGTAATGTGTTAATCACCCCAGCTTGCTGACCTGTTTGCTAAATAATGCTTTTATTTTTGTCAGGTCACAGAGGAACAATATCAAAGAGAG
Organism: Thalassoma bifasciatum; assembly: GCA_008086565.1. Taxonomy (NCBI): domain Eukaryota; kingdom Metazoa; phylum Chordata; class Actinopteri; order Labriformes; family Labridae; genus Thalassoma; species Thalassoma bifasciatum. Next base: position 30,777 of record RPOG01003495.1, read on the forward strand.
TGAAAAATGAAGAGATTGGACCAGGGTTAAAAAAACAGGCGTCAACATACAAGGAGGTGCAGGACAATGTTAAAAAAAAACAGGAAAAGCTTGTCAAAAGGCGTCTGGAGGAGGGACAGGAGGACAAGTTCAAAGTTGGTGATACCGTTTTGAGGCTGAACATACGAGAGCAGCAGCGCAAAGGAGGCAAACTAGGCCAGGCCATGCTTGGACCCTTTTAAATAGTTAAGATGGAAAAAATGCTGATTTAGTAAGTGACAAAGGCAAAATGATGTATAAAATAAACATTGACCAGCTGCAGCACTACATCCAGCCGGAGGAGAGGATCCCTCACAAATTAAAAAGGGATTCCTCTCCTCTGGCTGGCACATCAGGACCCCCTCTGCCAGAGGAGATTACAAATACTTGCCCAGCAGGACTCAAGAAAGAGGACACCTCCGATTACATCGAGCACTGTAAGTGAATTTCCATGAAGTATATGCTGCTCTCTGTATGTCAAAATGACTAATGTGGACACTTTTTCAGTGATCACACGGATTTGGGCTGGAGAGACACCCGAAACAGTGTGGTCAAGGGTCGGATCTCACAAGATTTATTCAGAGAACCTGAGGGGCCTGGCCCCAGGTCAGGAGCTGGACGACCAGGTGCTTTGCCAATTTCAGCTGTGCATTTCTCTGTTCATTGCGATATCTATTCACTCACAAATCATTCTTTCACACAGGTTATTGATGCATATTTGAATATAGTGGGGAGGCAATGTGGGGCTAAAATTATAGATGCTGCCAGCATGACGGCAATCTGGGAAGGATCAGCTTTTCAATGCTCAAGAGTAAGTACATATGTCAGCATTTTAAGTGTGTTTTGTCTTTGCCTAAAATTAATATAACGTGTATTTCTGACATGAATCTAATGCTGTTTCTTACAGTTGAACCTTGGAAAACATGAAGTGGCGGCTGGAGCTGTGTGTCACAACAGACATTGGACACTAGTTGTTTGTTATCTTTATCTGGTAACAAATATAAATACCACAAGGTGCTCGTGAAGTGTAAAAGGTGTGCTCTTGTGGACTTGCTCCACTGTCCTACATCCCATACAACAAGATCATCTTGTCGTGTCTTTATGTGCAAGGTAAGCTTCATTCTTTTTGAGCGTATTGACATTGCCCGAAAGCCAATCTAATTTGTATTGCAATTCTGTAGCTTGCTGAGCAGATTTTACAGGGGGGGTCCAAATGTTGCAGTGGGTTACTCGGTGGACCCAAAGGGGGTCCAAATGTTGCGTCTCGACATAGCAAGAATGGGGAAGAATTCCACGTGAGAAGCTAAGAGAATTTGTCTCTTCTCTTCCAAAACGTTTATTGAGTGTTATTAAAAGGAAAGGTGATGTAACGAAGTGGTAAACATGCCCTTTCCCAACTTCTACTACACGTGTAGCAGCCATGAAATTCTAAGTTAATTACTATTTGAAAAATAAAATAAAGTTTATGAGTTTGAGCATTAAATATGTTGTCTTTGTAGTGTATTCAATTGAATAAAGGTTGAAAAGGATTTTCAAATCATTGTATTTTGTTTTTAGTTCCATTTTACACAATTTCCCAACTTCAACCGAATCCGGTTTGTAGTTAGAGCTGGATCAGGCCTGAACCGGCTCTAAGTTATGCTGCTATAGGTCTAGTGCAGTGGTATGCAACTTAAATTTAAAGAGGTCTAGTGCGACAAAATTTCTTAAAGCAAAGGTCTGGAAGATAATAATGTCCAGTGTGGTATATATTTGTGTGTCAGGATCTGCATGTAAACAATACCCGGCTATTAAATCTAATGATTTCAGTGCAATTTAAAATCTTTGTGACATCAACTATTGTAGACATAGGACATAGAATTGAACCTCCTGCAGTTATGCATAATGTTCTTTCATTTGGTAAATTAAAAGTACCCACTGTTTTGCTCAGTGTGAGAACTGAGCTGTAGCTTGTCCTCATATCATTTTAAATCTGGGGTCGAATTGAGTCATGGCGAGCTTGAGCTCAATTCTCACACTGAGCAAAAGAGTGAGATACAAGAGAGTGAAACTCGAAAACCTTTTTGGTCTACTTTTCCTGAGATTTACAGCTGTGCCCAAAGGTTTACACCCTCCAGCAGAATTCTCTGATTTTTTGGCCTTTTCTCAGAAAATACGAATGATAACACAAAATCCTTTCTATCACTCATGGCTAGTGGTTGGGTGAAGACATTTACTGAAAAAGAAAAAAAAAAAAAAGTTTACTCTTTTTAAATCATAATGACAATACAAAATTCAAAAATGACCCTTTTAAGAAGTTTACACAACTCTGGTGGTTTTTACCTGGTAAATGCACAAAGTTAACACAAATGTGTTTGAATGTCGACTTAAGGTAACCATCCTCACCTGTGATCTATTTGCTTGTAATCAGTGTGTGTGTATAAAAAGATGAACAGGGTCACTTTTGAAGTTTCTGTCCCCATTATGATTTTAAAAGAGTAAACACAGTTGTTTGATAATAAATGTCTTCACCCAACCTCTAACCATGAGTGATAAAAAGGTTTTTGTATTACCATTCATATTTTCTGAGAAAAGGCCAAAAAATCAGAGAATTCTGCTGGAGGGGGTGTAAACTTTTAGGCACAATTGTATAATCTGTTAGATTGGTTGAGACTATTGAGTAAAGATGTAAAACAAGGAAAAGGGAAATTCAAGCTTTTGCTCCCTTTTCTTTAGTTTTCTGGAATTACAACCTTTATTTTAACATTGCAAAAGCTGCGCCGGTCAAATACAAGTGCAAAACGTGACCTGTTTTGGCCGTCTGGTTCATCTGTATGGGGCAGCTTCTGTGTCCGGATCCGGACCGCGGTCCACCAGTTGCCTACACACTAGACTCTAGTGTGTTGGGGGGGACTGACACACTATTCTGTTTCCCTTTCTCCCCCATCTGTCAGTCTAACTTTATCTTAATGCACCAATACAGTTATTAACCGTGATCCTCTGGGAGTCTCAGAGCTTGTTTGTAGGTTCATCTGGATTGTTGCTGTGGATCTACCAGCTGATGTGGGACGACCTGACTCCAGCTTCTCTGTCTGTCTGTCTGTTTTTCAGTCTTTCAGTCTGTCTTTCTCTGTCTGCCTCTGTCTCTGTCTCTGTCTCTCTCTCTCTCTCTCTCTCTCTCTCACCTCAACACAGTTGAGACGGATGGCTGTCTAACATGACTCTGGTTCTGTCCTGTAGGTTTCTGCCCTGTAAAGTTAAGTTCTTCCTTGCCACTGTAACTTGCTAAAGCTTCTGCAAAAAACAACAATCATCCTTGTCTTGCCTTGGTGTTGGGTCTCTGTTAATAAAATTAAAAAACAATAAAATAAAATAAAATGAAAATTAACATTAACAGGTATTGACCTGACGCTGATTCTGAGCAAAAGATGAACGCATTCTTGCACACAATTTGTAAGTGAAATGTACACACAGCGGTACATAGTTCACCACTTCTTTTTTCCATTTCAGGGGAAGCTGAGCTTCCTTTGCAGTCTCAGAGTAATCGCCACTGGACTGTTCATGGCCTGTTTACCGATGACATAGGGGCGCGTAGCGAGTCTCCTTCAACTCCATAGTATTGGACCTCTAAACAAGGGGTTTTAACAGTTCTGTCTGAAGCAATTTTGAACAGAAAATGATCAAGAAAAGAATATAACAACACGAAATTAAAAAGATACCTACTCATATCAGGTTCTTATTATCAGAGGAACTGTGGTCGCTTTGCACAGGGATTAAAAACACGTCTCCTTCGCATTTATTATGAACTATCAGAGGTCTCAGGTGAAACTAGTCCTGTGCAAACAGGAGGTTAGATGCATTTTAATATAGCCTTACTTTTAGTAGTCGTCATCATCCCCAGCAACTCTCAAAAATCATTTTGCAAATAGTTAATGTCCCCCCCACTTTTCAAAACAAACTGACGCCCTTATTCAGGGGTAGATTTATCCAGCGATGTCATAGGCGTCAGTTTAGGGGGGGACGGGTGGGGCATGTGTCCCCCCCCCCCCCTTTTTTGCCAGACGTCAGTTTGCCCCCTCATGTGTAATCCCCATTTCAAACTCAAAACGTGCCACTAAACGTCAGTGCTGCGCACTTATACCAGCTTCCACTGCAGCCACATGTTCACACAGCCTGCGCTGTGGTCTGTCTGTTTCTGGTCGTTTTTAACAAAGACAAAGGCGCTGGGGCTCGGTAAGTCTCCAGATCAGTTCAGGACAAGAGAATAAACGAC
>RPOG01003495.1:42128-62296 GCA_008086565.1 Thalassoma bifasciatum
GCATACTTTGACTTCCAAGAAGAGGGCACTTTGGCATTTGTTTTGACTCTCAGGAAGGCAATTTATCATGTTTTAACCAGTCAAAGGGCAGATTAATCAATCAATCAGTCAATCTTTATTTATATAGTGCCAAATCATGACAAACGTTATCTCAAGACACTTTACAAAACATTAGCAGGTTGATACCTGTCAATGTTAGAGTATTTTATTATTTTATTTACAGAGACCCAACATCAAGACAGGATAAGGAATCTTATCTCATCTTGATCCACCATGAGTGAAGCACTTTGCAGCAGCTTTTAGCAAGTTACAGTGGCAAGGAAAAACTTCCCTTTAACGGGCAGAAACCTCGGACAGAACCAGACTCATGTTAGACAGACATCTGCCTCGACTGTGTTGGGGTGAGAGAGAGAGAGAGAGAGAGAGAGAGAGAGATTGACAAGGAGAGAGAAGAAAAATTGGAGAACTGTCAAAGCCACAGCAGCAGGAGTCAGGTCGTCCCACATCAGCTGTTAGATCCACAGCAACAATCCAGATGGACCTACAAACAAGCTCAGTGACTCCCAGAGGATCATGGTTAATAACTATAATAGTGCATTAAGATAAAAGTTAGACTGACAGATAGAGGAGAAAGGGAAACAGAAGCCTAGTGTGTCAGTTTCCCCCCCAACAGTCTAAACCTATAGCAGCATAACTAAGAGCTAGATACAGGCCTGATCCAGCTCTAGTTATAAGCTTTATCAATAAGGAAAGTTTCAAGTCTGCTACTAAAAGTAGAGAGGGTGTCCACCCCCCGGACCTCAATAAGTCAAGTAAGTTGTTCCAGAGAAGAGGAGCCTGATAACTAAAGGCTCAACCTCCTATACTACTTTTAGAGACCACAGGCACAGTCAGCAGGCCTGCATGCTGAGAGAGCAGTGATCTAGACGGATAATATGGAACTATAAGCTGTTTAAGATAGGACGGCCTAATGTTATTTGGAGCTTTATAGGTCAGGAGGAGAATTTTAAATTCTATTCTAGATTTTACAGGTAACCAGTGTAGAGAAGCTAATACTGGAGAGATGTGTTCCCTCCTCCTGGTTCCTGTCAATACCCGAGCTGCAGCGTTCTGAACTAACTGAAGGGTCCTAATAGACTTTTTAGAGCAGCCTGATAAAAGAGAGTTACAGTAATCTAACCTAGAGGAGACGAAAGCATGGACTAGTTTCTCCATGTCGCTCTGAGACAAGAAGTGCCTTATTTTCCTAATGTTACGAAGATGAAAATATGCTGATTAGTGTGGTTGCCAGCCAGGTGGGTACTTCAGCATTTGTTTGGCCCCCAAAAGGGCTCTTTAGCGTATTTTGGCTCCAAAGAGAACACTTTGCACATGTTTGTATTAGGGCTGGGACTTAAACGTGTTAATTAGATTCTTTTTTTTTAAATCTAGTCTCAGCCCTACAATATATACATTATACATTTTCCTGTGTATGGAAACTTATGACCCACCCTTTGCAGTTTCCAATGAATGCAAGTCATGTAACCAGCCACAACTTTCCAACCACAGGGTTTCTATCATTCAAAGGAGTTTTGTGATTTAGCCCTGTAGCACCTAGCATGTCATATATGTTAAACACGTTTCAAAGACCTCTATCTTATCAACACTTTTAATACTGTCTCTATTTAATATTTTCTCCGTAAACCTCTTTATGACCTGATGTACATGTGTTATTCCCCCTTGAGGATTTTCATGCCACTACAGGCAGCTGAAGTTGTATTTGGCCCTTTTTGAAATGTCTATTCCCATGAAATCATCCATACACTTTTTTTCAGAAAAGTAATTTTCCAAGTAGTTCCAGTTAGAATAGCATCTGAATTGTTACTCTCATTTTAAAATAAGTATCTTCTACATTGATACCTCAGCATGACATTTCAATTAAGCTGTGTTAATATGTCTGAATCAAATCTAATACTCCAGACATACGATGTGTTTTTTCGTGAACTGCCATGTAACATTATTGAAATAGAATACCTATGACAGCACAAACACAATCTATTTTGATGACTGTATTAACACAATCAATGAATGAAATGCCATTTTCAAATGCAGTTTGATCTTTTTTATAATTACAATTCCTTTGAAATCAAAATCACTGAGCTATATTGACCAAAAAAAAAAAACAAGTGGAAAAAGAGAGAAAAAGAAAGAGCATTGAAAATGCTTTGGATGGAAACGCAAGTGGCATGTAGCATTTGGCAGAAGATTAGAGGATGAGGGATGGACTCTTCAGGACATGTATGATGATTAAAGTTCAGATAGTAGTGGTGGGGAAGGCCATTAAGATGCAAGTGTTGCCCAGGCAAGCTAAGATGTTGAGGTCCCACAGGATACAGACATAAAGGGGTCAGTGAGGGGTGATGCAGAAAGAAAAGAGTTCAGATGGAAAAATAGAATATCAAGCTCCATCTGTTGAACTGATGGCACATGTTGATCAAAGCGCAAGGGACAGGTGTGACTGGACAGCATACATTTTGTTTGTGATAAGATGCCACAAGAAGCTGCAGAATAAACAAACCTGTACAGAGCACAAAAAGTGGACGAGCCAGTAAACACAGGAGCCAAAGAGATAAAGCACGTTCTGGGTATGTAGCTGCATACAGGGTTAGTGCAAATGCTCAGTGTGAGAGCCGACGAAGCACTCAGGAGTTTGTCTCTGGGTGTGAGAATATGGCACCGACCATTTTCCTACATAGGAACAATTGTGCTGTGGGAATGTATGGTGCCTCATTGCCTGAACAAGAACAGAAACTGTTTAGAGTCAACACCAGAGTAAAATCAAAAGGCTGTATAAAAGGTTATGTGAAAGAAAAGGAGAGAAAAACTTCCTGACATGCTCTATATTTAAAAAAAATGTCATGAACAAAAATAGTTTTTGTTTCTCAAATCAACTTTGTTGTGAGAAGGAGTTTCCAAAGCAGCCCAGTGTATCAAATATATATTACTAAGAAATATCATAAACAAAATGATATAGAAATATTTTTCTTGGGTTTCATTCAAAGGGTTAATAAACATCTCAGCTCCCTGAAATTAGAATTTTCTAGCTATTTTTTGATGGGTCAGACTTTGCAGGGTTGAGTCAACAAAGGCAGGAACCAGAGGGTGTCACTGTGGCATGTCACAAAAGGAGCAAAACAGCATTGATTAAAGAAATGACATTACTTGCAGACTGTTGTCACATAGACATTAAGTCCTTAATCACCCCCCATGTGTTACAAAATGAATCATTTCAGTTATTATTGGAATGTAAAATATCCTGCTAACAGTCTCTATTGCTGATTATCATTTTATTGAAATTGACTTCTATTTAAAAACTGACTTTGGTTTTGTTTTTCTGAAATTTAGAAATCTGATAAATGTTGTTATTACTTTGTTTGACAGCATAGCTGATGAGAGACAGCTACAGCTGCATCTAAGAAAATAGCCTCTTTAAGTTGACCAGGGGTGGACTGGTCATCTGAAGTACCTAGGCAATACCCTGTGGGCCGACGTGTGATTTGGGCTGACTGTCCCAACACTTTTTCTCTGTGGTGTGACCTGCCCATTAAACTAGTAGATCAGCTGCCTGAATGATACTGGGCTGGGTCAATCACATTGCCTGACACCAACGATATCCCTTATGCCCCGCCTGCCAAANTAATGATAATCTGCCAGGACTTTTTGTCCCTCTCACAGATTATACAGAGGAATACTTTCAGGATGAATCGCTCATGTGTAGACTTCTGCAAAGCTACACTGGTCAAACTCAACTTTCTGTGCTGGGTGAGTGATATAAGACAACTGAAACAATGCAGCTACAACGCTAGTCAAAAAAAACACTGCACTGATATGACAAGCAAGGCTGCCATCCCCCCATATGTCAGCAAACTGTGGAAACAAATTACTTTTTTTTTTCTCAGAATAAATCAACTCTTTAAAACCAGGTTTTGAGGAGTAAATTGATTTTGTTTTACCAATGAGAGAGTTGGTGTGACAAATATTTAGGAACACAAACAACATCTGACAATATTGGCATGCACAGACATTTTGAAGGAAATAGATGAAAGAAAAAAATGGCATATACACCACGAGTTTTGGCCAAGAAGGGGGCCCTTTTGCATACTTTGACTTCCAAGAAGAGGGCACTTTGGCATTTGTTTTGACTCTCAGGAAGGCAATTTATCATGTTTTAACCAGTCAAAGGGCAGATTAATCAATCAATCAGTCAATCTTTATTTATATAGTGCCAAATCATGACAAACGTTATCTCAAGACACTTTACAAAACATTAGCAGGTTGATACCTGTTAATGTTAGAGTATTTTATTATTTTATTTACAGAGACCCAACATCAAGACAGGATAAGGAATCTTATCTCATCTTGATCCACCATGAGTGTAGCACTTTGCAGCAGCTTTTAGCAAGTTACAGTGGCAAGGAAAAACTTCCCTGTAACGGGCAGAAACCTCGGACAGAACCAGACTCATGTTAGACAGACATCTGCCTCGACTGTGTTGGGGTGAGAGAGAGAGAGAGAGAGAGAGAGAGAGAGAGAGAGAGAGATTGACAAGGAGAGAGAAGAAAAATTGGAGAACTGTCAAAGCCACAGCAGCAGGAGTCAGGTCGTCCCACGTCAGCTGTTAGATCCACAGCAACAATCCAGATGGACCTACAAACAAGCTCAGAGACTCCCAGAGGATCATGGTTAATAACTATAATAGTGCATTAAGATAAAAGTTAGACTGACAGATAGAGGAGAAAGGGAAACAGAAGCCTAGTGTGTCAGTTTCCCCCCGACAGTCTAAACCTATAGCAGCATAACTAGGAGCTAGATACAGGCCTGATCCAGCTCTAGCTATAAGCTTTATCAATAAGCAAAGTTTCAAGTCTGCTACTAAAAGTAGAGAGGGTGTCCACCCCCCGGACCTCAATAAGTCAAGTAAGTTGTTCCAGAGAAGAGGAGCCTGATAACTAAAGGCTCGACCTCCTATACTACTTTTAGAGACCATAGGCACAGTCAGCAGGCCTGCATGCTGAGAGCGCAGTGATCTAGACGGATAATATGGAACTATAAGCTGTTTAAGATAGGACGGCCTAATGTTATTTAGAGCTTTATAGGTCAGGAGGAGAATTTTAAATTCTACTCTAGATTTTACAGGTAACCAGTGTAGAGAAGCTAATACTGGAGAGATGTGTTCTCTCCTCCTGGTTCCTGTCAATACCCGAGCTGCAGCGTTCTGAACCAACTGAAGGGTCCTAATAGACTTTTTAGAGCAGCCTGATAAAAGAGAGTTACAGTAATCTAACCTAGAGGAGACGAAAGCATGGACTAGTTTCTCCGTGTCGCTCTGAGACAAGAAGTGCCTTATTTTCCTAATGTTACGAAGATGAAAATATGCTGATTAGTGTGGTTGCCAGCCAGGTGGGCACTTCAGCATTTGTTTGGCCCCCAAAAGGGCTCTTTAGCGTATTTTGGCTCCAAAGAGAACACTTTGCACATGTTTGTATTAGGGCTGGGACTTAAACGTGTTAATTAGATTCTTTTTTTTTAAATCTAGTCTCAGCCCTACAATATATACATTATACATTTTCCTGTGTATGGAAACTTATGACCCACCCTTTGCAGTTTCCAATGAATGCAAGTCATGTAACCAGCCACAACATTCCAACCACAGGGTTTCTATCATTCAAAGGAGTTTTGTGATTTAGCCCTGTAGCACCTAGCATGTCATATATGTTAAACACGTTTCAAAGACCTCTATCTTATCAACACTTTTAATACTGTCTCTATTTAATATTTTCTCCGTAAACCTCTTTATGACCTGATGTACATGTGTTATTCCCCCTTGAGGATTTCCATGCCACTACAGGCAGCTGAAGTTGTATTTGGCCCTTTTTGAAATGTCTATTCCCATGAAATCATCCATACACTTTTTTTCAGAAAAGTAATTTTCCAAGTAGTTCCAGTTAGAATAGCATCTGAATTGTTACTCTCATTTTAAAATAAGTATCTTCTACATTGATACCTCAGCATGACATTTCAATTAAGCTGTGTTAATATGTGTGAATCAAATCTAATACTCTAGACATACGATGTGTTTTTTCGTGAACTGCCATGTAACATTATTGAAATAGAATACCTATGACAGCACAAACACAATCTATTTTGATGACTGTATTAACACAATCAATGAATGAAATGCCATTTTCAAATGCAGTTTGATCTTTTTTATAATTACAATTCCTTTGAAATCAAAATCACTGAGCTATATTGACCAAAAAAAAAAACAAGTGGAAAAAGAGAGAAAAAGAAAGAGCATTGAAAATGCTTTGGATGGAAACGCAAGTGGCATGTAGCATTTGGCAGAAGATTAGAGGATGAGGGATGGACTCTTCAGGACATGTATGATGATTAAAGTTCAGATAGTAGTGGTGGGGAAGGCCATTAAGATGCAAGTGTTGCCCAGGCAAGCTAAGATGTTGAGGTCCCACAGGATACAGTCATAAAGGGGTCAGTGAGGGGTGATGCAGAAAGAAAAGAGTTCAGATGGAAAAATGGAATATCAAGCTCCATCTGTTGAACTGATGGCACATGTTGATCAAAGCGCAAGGGACAGGTGTGACTGGACAGCATACATTTTGTTTGTGATAAAATGCCACAAGAAGCTGCAGAATAAACAAACCTGTACAGAGCACAAAAAGTGGACGAGCCAGTAAACACAGGAGCCAAAAAGATAAAGCACGTTCTGGGTATGTAGCTGCATACGGGGTTAGTGCAAATGCTCAGTGTGAGAGCCGACGAAGCACTCAGGAGTTTGTCTCTGGGTGTGAGAATATGGCACCGACCATTGTCCTACATAGGAACAATTGTGCTGTGGGAATGTATGGTGCCTCATTGCCTGAACAAGAACAGAAACTGTTTAGAGTCAACACCAGAGTAAAATCAAAAGGCTGTATAAAAGGTTATGTGAAAGAAAAGGAGAGAAAAACTTCCTGACATGCTCTATATTTAAAAAAAAATGTCATGAACAAAAATAGTTTTTGTTTCTCAAATCAACTTTGTTGTGAGAAGGAGTTTCCAAAGCAGCCCAGTGTATCAAATATATATTACTAAGAAATATCATAAACAAAATAATATAGAAATATTTTACTTGGGTTTCATTCAAAGGGTTAATAAACATCTCAGCTCCCTGAAATTAGAATTTTCTAGCTATTTTTTGATGGGTCAGACTTTGCAGGGTTGAGTCAACAAAGGCAGGAACCAGAGGGTGTCACTGTGGCATGTCACAAAAGGAGCAAAACAGCATTGATTAAAGAAATGACATTACTTGCAGACTGTTGTCACATAGACATTAAGTCCTTAATCACCCCCCATGTGTTACAAAATGAATCATTTCAGTTATTAATGGAATGTAAAATATCCTGCTGACAGTCTCTATTGCTGATTATCATTTTATTGAAATTGACTTCTATTTAAAAACTGACTTTGGTTTTGTTTTTCTGAAATTTAGAAATCTGATAAATGTTGTTATTACTTTGTTTGACAGCATAGCTGATGAGAGACAGCTACAGCTGCATCTAAGAAAATAGCCTCTGATTCAACTGGTCCCCACCTGACCAGTAGACTTCATGGATCCGTTATGGGACACCCGGCTGCACACTAAACCCGACTGACAGGGTTGTGAAAAAGAGACACCACACTGGACGGGTAATTTGATCATCTAGTCGACGGACTTACTATGACCCGACCCAGTTAGTGTAACGGACTGTGGTTGCTATAGGGAATACGGGGCGGTGCCAAAAGCATTTGGCAATAAAAAGAAAGGAAAAAAAAAAAAAAGAGGTCAGAATAACCAGCCAATGAAACACGCCAGTATGCAGCCCATTGTTTTTTTAGTTTTATTTTTTGTTTGTTTGTTTGTTTTGTTTTAATTTTGTTTTTTTTTTCACTGACATGGGGCTGGCCTAATGAATTGTGTGAGCCCACACTCTAAAAAATAGCATTTGTTTTTACTTATCTATGTGTATTAAAAACACAGAAGTGGAGTATACAGCTTTAAAGAATAATAATGATAATAGTTAGTTCCTTGTTATTTATTTGGCCAATTTTAGCCAAATTGTGCAACACTAGATGGAACAGATCAGTGCAGTTTTATACAGGGAGTTTGTATCAAGCAAATAGCCCTTCATACTACTCAGTTCCCCAGAAGTAGCCCTCAGTCACAAAAAAGTTGGTGACCCCTGGTCTATATGAGTAGGCTAAAGCAACCCAGCCTCATGCTGAATCTGATTTAATTATCAAACATAAATTAAAAAAAAAAAAGTGCTAACATTTTATGGACAGTTTTGTATTGTAAAGAGGTGAAATTAACTAATAGCATCCTTACGAGAGTTAGCATCTGATCCACCATTTCTCATCTCCATTCTTTCCATTTCTCTATCTCTTTTTTCCCCCTTAAATACATCAGCACACCCAATAAGGATGAATGATGCATTGAAATGAATTAGTGTGATGGAATGGTAGAGTATGCATTTTGATGGTGAGGATAAAAAGGAGACAGATATTATTATTGTTGTTAATAATAATAAGAATAATAATGATAAATTTGCTGACTTTGTTCTCTGTGGAAGTTGGACAGACACTGGATGCTAAAAACTCAGGTATCCTTTCTCTCTCCTGTGTTTTTGAGCTGTGTGGTGCATTCGTGGTGGCTTTGGGGGAGTTCCAGATGATTCACTCCAAGTTTGCTTCCCTTGTCACCACCTTCTGGCCAATCTATCCAGCAAATACTCTTGTGATCACTGGTACCATCGTTACCTGTGTGTGTTACATAGGAGTGTTGGGCGGCATGCGGGAAAACTGCTGCATGCTCATCAGTGTAAGTATGATACCTGCTGTGTAGAAAGGTTGCATGGTTTAGGATATTGTTTTTAAAAGGGGGGATGTTGTGCCTTAGTAGAGTTTACTCTGTCCATCTGGTAGCCCTTCGGGAGCTTTATAGAATTTACAGCTCAAAAAATTTGTATATTTCTCTCCCTGCTGTTTTAGAAAACCCTCATTTCAGGCCTTGTCTGAAACATTCGGTTTTAGCTGCTGTCACTTCAAGGTCCCATGCTCCACAAACTCCTCTCTGTTAGCAGATCCTTATGTGATGAACTTATTATTTCAACAAATCTAATGTGGATTGTGGTATTTTTAAAGCAGACCATTTTGAGCAGTTTATAGACAGATCGCGGGTTGGCTACTAGATATTGGGTATGTAGCACTTTTGTTAAACATCCAGCATTGATGCTTTAAGTTTAAAATGTGGGAAAGCAGAATACCTCCTGTTTAAATGGGGGTCATTTTATAATTTCATAATTTCAATGGTTATCATTGTTATCATCAGGTCCTCTTTACATGTGAAAGAATCATGCCTCCTTTATAATCCAAATAATGTCATCCACAACTCAACTTTATCACCCCTAGTTACAAGCCCAGGTCTTCATTTCAGACCTGACAAGAATGTAACTGGAAAATGTGTCATCAATGCACAATGAGATGCTTTCATTTATGAACCCACAGTTGGTAGGGATGTGGTAGTTTGGGTACAATGTCCAGCGTTGAAGAAATCAGAAACACAAGTGGTCAGTGAGGCCTCTGAGCAGGTCCACTAATCCCTGAATTATGGATTATAAAAAAAGAGGTATGGTTCAAGTTCAAATGACAAAGTAGGAATAGACACTCATCACAAACTGACCTGTGTGTGGCTATGATCCAGTTCTTCATTTTGATGGTTATCCTGATGATGGTGGAGCTAGCCATGGCCCTGGTGTTCCTGATCTACAGCACAGAGGTAGGCATCTGCACACCCTCAAAATTGGAGGTGTTTAGCTAACACAAAAGTGTTTTGATTGATGAAGCTAGCATGTCTGTTCTGCAGATTGAGACATACTTTGAAAAAGATCTAATGCATAGCCTGGAGATCTACAGACAGTCCAGTCCAGGAGCCAACCAGACCATAAAAGATGACTTTGATGCCGTCCAGCACCTGGTGACTGATCTTCCTCTTTGCTTTCTGATCTGACAGAAATATCTCCCCTTTTTCAGGTCATCACAATAGTTATTGATCATATTCTACCTCTCTTTTCCTTCTAGTTTTACTACTAAACACAGTTCAGTAAATGTTCCTGAATTCAAAATTCAGACCCATAAAATTTGTTATCATTGCGTCATTTTTATGATGTAAATTGAGGGAACAAAAGCTGTTTCAGCCCCAAGTATCGGCCCGAGAAATCAGCAGCCTGTATCGGTCATCGGTCATCTGGGGGTGGAAAAAGGAAAACAGAATCAGCATCAGCCCCAAAAAATTCTGTTTTGTTTGATCTCTAGAAGAACACCTGCATCATTCCTATGTCACCTACTGTGGTGTAGCTCACAGAGTGATCCTGCAAACTGGAGACCATTAAGTAGAGCAAATTTCAACTGTTCCCCAACCACACTTACATCAAAGTAAAGCCTGATCACAGGCAACACAGGATTATCTTCTGTGCTAGGATGTCAATTGTGGTGTTGCACTTAACAATGCCAGCCTGTCTATCACCTTCTGTGAGGTGCATGATCTTTGCTGAATGGCTTTCATCATTGTCATACTGTCCTCTACTGGTTCAGCAGTGAAGTGCAGTCACTTTTAATTTCCACCATACAATACTGGCCTCATTGGTGCAATCTCAATGCAACCTCAGGCCTTGGATAAAACAGACAAACAATGGATCATAGGAACTATCTAGTTCCTGGAACTTCTGATCAATATTGAGTAATTTTACTGAAACCGGGTTGTTTTGTTCAGTTCAGGTGTTGTGGAGTTCGCGGTGAGGCAGACTGGAGGGGAAATGTCCCAATCTCCTGTTGTACCAAGGACCCATGTAACATCCCTTTCCACACCACCTGGAAAGAGGTGAGTAACACTCAATGACTGAGGGACACAAAAAAACATGTCTGACCCAAAGGGTCTCAGATAGATGCTTTCTACTCTATTACTCAAAAAATACTTCTCAAGCAGATCAGTTCCTGCTTTATGGCTTTAACAATTAACCCAAATCAAACTAATGTTTCTTTAGTACCTTGAATATCATTCTTGTTACATGCTGCAAATTGCTTTACCCATCACTTTGCATCAATATGTTGGCTCTCTGTAAACCTTACACTGAAGACAGTTGTAATGACTTAGTGCTTTACAGACATTGATTCTCTATGTTTGATCATAAATTTTAACTGTTCTCTGTTTTCCATTATTTTCCTTTAGGGATGTGTTGACAAACTGAAGAACTGGTTTGCAAGCAACTATCTCAGCACAGGAGCAGGAGTAGTCACCATGTTTATCATACAGGTAGAGTGAATATAATTCAAACTGTGGTAAAATTCAAACTTATCACTTCAAAAGTTGTTTACAGTCAGTTGAAATTGACTTTGTTTGTTCTTGTTCACAGTTTATTTGTCTGTCCATCACCATCCCTGTCTTTTGCCACTTTAAGAGACGTGGACACGGTTACAAGTGAAGATTAGCAAATAAAACATCATCTGCACTTTACGGTGACTTTTTAAGACTTCAGGTTGTAGTGGTATCAACCTGTATTTAAATGCTAAAAACAACGGCTGGTTGATATTTGGTGGAAAGTTAAATGTTTTAGTTAACTGGATGAAATGACATAAAATGAGCTGCTTCATGCCCTTTTGAAACTGGCTAACACCTTCCTTAAACTTAAAAAATGTGCGAGCTGATTTACTTTTTTTTCCAAGAAACGCATAAAAAAGATCCGATGAGTCCAGACTGCAAAATACTTGGAATAGTCATGTCTTTCAGTCAGGTTTTAATTCTAGGTCTTTGGGAGTTGTAATACTGATAGGTAAGAAAATACTGTTTGAGGCTAGTTGTCTGGACACACAAACAGTACAATATGTGATAGTGACAGGCACTCTATGTCACAAATGGGCCATTCTACAGAGGTAGGCCAAATTTAGGGTTTGAATTTTTGTGAAATGTATTTCTTATTACCAAGTCTAAGGGGCACATATACAGTAAAATGACTGTCAACTTTCACGTTATATTGTCCAACTTAACCGAAATGTCTTCTCAAAATAATTTGTCTCCACCAAAACACAAACTCTCAGGTAAGATAGGACACTTTTTTCATGCCGAGAGAGGTAATTCACAGTCATGAAAATATATATATATATATATATATATATATATATATATATTTATTTATTTATTTATTTATTTTCAAAAATTAATGAATGGTTTTTTGAATCAAAATCCATTAAAATGAATTTTTAACATAATTTAACAGTTATTTTCTCTAAATGTATCAAAATTTGAATGCTATCTTTTCTTGTAAAATGTATAAAATCAATCATATTGACTCCATAAGTCATCAGTGTCTAAAGTCATCATACACTTAACTAATCATAATCATGAAATTTTGTTAGATGATTCAATACATGTTTGTGAGTTTTGGAGAAAAAGTCATACATCATCACACAGCATAAAGACTTTTCTTGTGTTCTATACTTTCACTGTGAATACCTTTTATTTCTTTGTTTTGTCTAATGCTAGCCGCTATTGGTTATCCCTCCCTCTAAAATTTTATTCAGTATATAGTACAATTCAAATTCGAGTTATCTATACATGACACATGTTTCTTTGTATTATTTAAAATAAGACTTACTTTGATAAAGAGGGAAAATCATACTATGTCACTACCAAAATGGTCATGTCACCACTAAAACATTTCCATTTGTTTCGGTAGTGACTGTTTTGGTAGTGACATTTTATGCTGTTTGTTGGCATAACTCAACAATGCTAGGCACAGCAAGACTACAAATCACAGTTTGAATCAGCGTATTGAGGTAGAAAACACAACATGAAGCATTAAAATCGAAGTGCTTCTTTCATTGCAGAAATTGTGTTTTGGTAATGACACTCCTAAAATACCCACACTGTTTTTCAGACTTTAGAAGGCATGTACTCAATATTGTTTTAAGCTAACTTCTCACCATTGGCCATGGATGACCAGGAAGGCTATGTCTCTTCTTGGTGAAATTTCTGGGGGTCTTGATAAAACCAGGCCCTGCCTACAGACCTTAACGATTGGTGTTCTGGTAGTGACATGAAAACTTGGAACAGGAAGTTTTACATAAAGACTTTTTTTTTTTTTTTTTTTTTTTTTTTAATTTTTATCTAGAACAGCAGGTCGTTACAGCCAGTCAAGTCAAATGCATATTTCTTCATCGTTATACAAATATAAATAGTGAGTTTGATACAATAGATACAATGATGTTGTATAAATACACATTCTTTAGACTCACATAGAAATGACTCTTAGGAAGTTACAATATAATTCCAGTAACAACCCACCTGAACTTAGAACCTGAACAAATGCCCACATTCCCACACATACACATACACGCACGCACACACACACACACATCCTGTGCCTCACAAAAAAAGGGGTAGATGCCATTAGATACAGGAAAAGAAAAATCATAAAAAGAAAACAAAATTAATATTTCTCTGTCATTCAGGTGATACCTTATGAATCAGAAGGTAAGCGGTGCATAGCATTAAAATGTGAAATGAAGGGTTGCCACATATGAAAAAAATCTGCCCTGGAGCCCCTGACAGTATATTTTATTTTCTCCAATTTAAGGAAGTACATGACCTCTCTAAGCCACTGGGAGAATGACGGACACTTGGGAGAGTTCCAATGTAACAGTATTGTACGTCGCACTATGAGGGATGTAAATGCGATTTGTTGTTTCTGTTTAGAGTTTAGAGCATTCAAAACAGTTTCAGTGGGAACACCGAAGATGGCTACACAAGGACATGGTTGTAGAACAAACTCAAGCACTGTGGACATAGTTTTAAAATATCCATTCCAGAAGTCATGTAGCTTTGTACAGAAGAAAAACATATGACTGAGATTGCAGAGAGTATTATGACATCTTTCACAGACATCCTGAACCTGTGGATATATAACTGATAGCTTAGATTTAGAAAGATGTGCCCTGTGCAGTACTTTGAGTTGTATTAGGCTAAGCCTTGCACAGATAGTGGAGGATTGAACTCTATCGATGGCTGCCTCCCAGCATCCAGCACTTATTTCATTCCCCAGCTCCTGTTCCCATTTAGCTTTAGCTTTGATGGAGTCACTAACACTGAATAAGGTTAGACAATTGTAAATTTTGGAAATCAATGCCTTTTCATGCAAATTGAAAGAGAGCATGTCAGTACAAAGAGGTTTAGAGGGAAGCGAAGGGAAACTAGGAAATGTGGTAGATAAAAAATGTCTGATTTGAAAAAATCTGAAGAGATGTGAATTGGGTAGCCCATATAAAGAAGACAACGAAGAGAAGGTAGAAAATACCCCATCGACATACAAATCTTGAAACTTCTTTATACCTTTCCTGTTCCACTGAGAGAAAGTTGAGTCTAAGAACGAAGGGGGAAAAAGATGATTATTGTATATTGGAGCCGATATTGATGCAGATAAAAACTTAAAGTGACATCTGAATTGCTGCCAAATTTTTAGGGTGTTAAAGACAACCGAATTATCTGTATAGTAGCTAATTTTTAGTGGCATTGAAGATAACAGCAGAGCAGAAAGGGAAGATGAGGTGCAAGAGAGTGCTTCCAGTTTACATCAGGAAGTATTTGGGGATTCGATCCAGTAAAGAGCCTTGTGAATATGAGCAGCCCAGTAGTATAAACGAAAATTGGGCAGTGCTATCCCCCCGCTAATTTTGCGCCTTTGAAGTAAAGCTCTAGACATTCTTGGAGCTTTGCCTCCCCATATAAATGAATTTACTAACTGGTCAAGTGTTTTAAAGAACTTATTAGACAGTAAAAGTGGAACATTTTGAAACAAGAAAAGAAATTTAGGCAAAACA
The DNA here is from genome assembly GCA_008086565.1 of Thalassoma bifasciatum. Taxonomy (NCBI): domain Eukaryota; kingdom Metazoa; phylum Chordata; class Actinopteri; order Labriformes; family Labridae; genus Thalassoma; species Thalassoma bifasciatum. Next base: position 57,075 of record RPOG01003495.1, read on the forward strand.
TTCATTTTTACTGCATTTACCCTGCCAATCAGTGAGAGGGGCAAGCTGCTCCATCTATCAAACTCAGTCTTGATGTTAGAAATGAGGGGTTCAAAGTTAGCTATACATAAAAACTTTTGATTTAAATTTTTTTTTACAAGATAAATTGGATTTTTTAAAACTTATCTTTAAAAGAAACCAAAAAGTTCTCTCAGAATAGAGTGTTTGAAGAATTTGCAAAAATCATTTGACCGCTGTTTTTATGAAATAAAATTAAGGTGTCAGAGGTCAGGACAGTCACCTCCTAATAGAAAGTGACGTGAACAGTTTAGTGACAGTTTAATTGAATGTCAACTAATGTTTTATGGTACAATAGATCATTACATGATATTTGCATGTCTGCAAAGTTTGAACACTTAATTTTTTTTCTAGCGTATGATTTTCATTGTGGGACTGCACAAGCCTACTTCTGTAAAATGCCCCATGTATGCAAAGTCTGAACACTTAATTGTTTTTTAAAATATGATTTTCATTGTGGAACAGCAAATTGGCCTACTTCTGTAGAATGCCACATATCATGTTTCTGATAAATGTATACGCCCCAAACTGGAAAGATGCTGAGTATGCTAACATACTTCTAACTTTTCTCACAGACCTGTTGACACCTATCCCTATACCAGAAGAAATCCACTTCAGTCCTGGACCCTGTGGAGTTGGAGGCTGATGAGAATAGAGGACTTTCTAATAGATTAATTAATTAAAAGTATTTAAGCCGCTGTCGAAGTGCCTTTGAAGCACTTATGAAAGAGAACGTATACATTGACCCATGGAGACCATAACAGTTTTTCCTTTTTCTCAAATGCCTACTCATCTCAGATTGATTTGGTTTTTGTTGACATACCATTTACAGTCCCCTCCAAAAGTATTGGAACAGCAAGTTCAATTCCTTTGTTTTTGTTGTATACTGAAGACGTTTAAGTTTCAGATAAAAAGATGAATATGGCACAAAAGTTCAGAATTACAGCTTTTATTTGGTGGTATTTACATCTAGATGTGTTAAACAACCCAGGACAGAGCACCTTTTCTTTGAACCCACCCACTTTTCAAGTGAGCAAAAGTATTGGAACAGACATTTAATAAATTAAATGTAAGTGAACAACATCTAATATTTGGTGGCATAACCTTTACTTGCACTAACTGCATTGAGCCTGCGACCCATTGACTTCATCAGGCTGTTACATTCTTCGTTAGAAATGCTGTTCCAGGCCTTTACTGCAGCCTCTTTCAGTTCTTGTTTGTCTTTGGGGGTTTCTCCCTCCAGTCTCCTCTTCAGGAGGTAAAATGCATGTTCTATTGGGTTAAAGTCTGGTGATTGATTGTTCCAGTCCAAGACCTTCCACTTTTTCCCCCTGATGAAGTCATTTGTTGTGTCGGCAGTGTGCTTTGGGTCGTTGTGTTGTTGCTTGATGAAGCTTCTCCTGATTAGTTAGGATGCATTTTTCTGTAAATTGCCAGACAAAATGGTTTTGTAGACATCAGAATTCATTCTGCTGCTACCATCATGAGTTACATCATCAATAAAGACAAGTGAGCCTATTCCAGAAGCAGCCATGCAAGCTCAAGCCATGACACTACCTCCACCATGTTTCACAGATGAGCTTGTATGTTTTGGATCATAAGCAGATCCTTTCTTTCTCCATACTTTGGCCTGTCTATCACTTTGGTAGAGATTAATTTTGGTCTCATAAAACTTTGTTCCAAAACTTTTGTGGCTTATCTCTGTACTTCTTTGCAAAATCCAATCTGGCCTTCCAATTCCTTTTTGCTGATAAGTGGTTTGCATCTTGTGGTATGGCCTCTATATTCCTTCTCTCTTCGAACTGTGGATTGTGACACTTTCACTCCTGCCCTGTGGAGGTTGGCAGTGATGTCAGTGACTGTTGTTTTTGGGTTTTTCTTCACAGCTCTCACAATGTTTCTGTCATCAACTGCTGTTGTTGCCCTGGGTCGACCTGTTCGACGTTTGTTGCTCAGTACACCAGTAGTTTTTTTTGTTTTTCAGAACATACCGAATTGTTGTAGTGGCTATGCCCAATTTTTGTGCAATAGCTTTGATCAATTTTACCTCTTCTCTTAGCTTCAAAATGGTTTGCTTTTTTCCCGTAGACAGCTCTCTGGTCTTCATGTTTGCTTAACAGAAAAATGCAGTTTTCACATGTGGAACCCAAAGCCAAAAACAAGAACTATTTAATGTCTCTGCAATTGATCTAAAAGGCAACACCTGAGCAACTAAACAACACTCATCAGTCACATTCCAATACTTTTGCTCACTTGAAAAGTGGGTGGATTCAAAGAAAAGGTGTTCTGTCCTGGGTTGTTTAACACATCTAGATGTAAAAACCACAAAATAAAAGCTGGAATTCTGAACTTTTGTCTCGTATTCATCTTTTTATCTGAAATCCAAATGTCTTTAGTATACAACAAAAACAAAGGAATTGAACTTGCTGTTCCAATACTTTTGGAGGGGACTGTATTATAAGTGCCACATTTTATACTTTTAAAAACAGTTAAAATTCATTTGATGCAGAGGTCTAATGTCCCAAAGTCATGAATTTAGGCCTGGCAAAAATCCCTATTTTTCGCCGCAGCGCTCAGCAAGATTTTTCAGCATTTGCGTTTGAATATGAAATGAGGTCGAGCTCTCCTCGCTCTTTACGGGAGTGCATATGCCGACTTGACCCAGTAGATCATCCAATCATCATGCAGAAGCAGAGCATCCAGGCCAGCCCACTGCCCCATAGACCCCCCAGAGAAGCTGAGCGTCTGATGGGCGGGTCAAAACCAGTATTTATCCAATGACCGTCCAGTTTCAAGCAGTGGAACCACCCACTCAATACTTCTCTATTGAGCCCCAAAGACGCTGAGTGTCTGACTGTGTAAAACACTGTGAAGCTGCAGGGATGAATAAGAGGGAAGTCACGGCAGTTTCCTGTGATAAGTAGCTGATTCTGAACAAAAGATGAACGTGTCCTGGTGTACATTTGGTAAATGAAATTTACACACAGCGGAATATATGTCACCACTTTTTATATACATTTTTGGGGGAGCTGAGCTTCCCTTGCAGTCTCAGGGTAATCACCACTGCTATCTACCTTTCTTTTGTGCGGAAAAACACAGGCAAAGTCAATCGCGAAGCTCATCAACTAAAAGAGTGCAGACGTGGATTGTGTCTCTCATATGAGCAAAACAGCACGATCCATATAGAGTCTCCCTTCATGAATGTTTAGAGCTGACAGAGTGAGCACATTATGAAAATGTCAGCAGCAAAATATAAGGTTAACTAAGACTACAGAATTAAAGTAAGATCGCAGCTCTTTCATTACTTCACAGGTATATCCCTTGTGCCTATTAAAAGGCCTAAACATCCTGTTGAATTTTTGAGACAATGTAACAGAGATGGTGCACAATCAAAACAGTAAAATCTGAGCGATTAAGTCCAAGATCAAAGTAAATCTCAACTGAGTCTTGACTCCTGAACTGTCATTTTTATCACAAGAACACAGAAGACTGGCTGATTTCTGGTGTGCAGCTGATATCTAGTGCGCATGAGAGGGTTTATCTGTTCCTGATACTGACTGTGTAGTTCCTCGGAGGAGCAACAGGAGGGAGGAGGAGGAGGCGGAGCAACTGGCAGTCGTAGTTGTGTCACTTTGTTGTGGTGTGTGCGTCTCCGGTGGTGATGTCAAAACCGGCTTGATTTCAAAACAGCCTGCTGAAGGACAGATTTTCAGAAAAAGGGAGCTAGTGAAGAGAGAAGAAGATGTATTTTTTCAATATTGGGGGTGTTGAATATTCAGCCATAATTATTTCAGACCATGCTCCCTTGCACATTGGTATTTGCTCTAACTTAGGTCATGAAAAAATATGAAAACTTACTCTTCTTTATGCTCTCTGATAAAGACTTCTGAGAAAACTTCAAAATCCATCAATGCATATATGGGAACTGCTACATCTGACACAGTCCCCAGCCCCCTGTGTTTTCAGAATTATGTAAAGCTCCAGGGAGGAATGATTCCATTTACGTTGTATGTTAATAAAAGGGATTCAACTTCTTGTTTCATGTTTCACTTGTTTGAACTATTAAAAGGGACTGTGAGGATTTTCTCAGTGATCTTGAAAAATTATTCTCTCAATATATGCCCAGCCATAATCCACAATTTAAAATGAGATTACCAGCACTAAAATAGGTCATTTCTAAATGCTGACTTTGAGTTTCCCAATCAGGTTGGACCGGATTGATTTATGACGAACCAGAGTATCTATGACAATCCCACTCTGGCTGAAGAAGTTTAGGGAGAAGAGAGATCAGTGCTTTATTCTGCTTAAAATGATTTCTGTGAACTATTCAGCTGTAAAAGTGGACACTGCAATTTGCCTTACAGAAAGGAAAAATAGCAGAAGAAAGCTAAACAGGAGAGTGATAGAGCATGGCTAAAGACTAAAAGGGGCTAAGCTGTTTGTGATAATGTTCATTTCAACCCACATGCAGCAGTTTTATTGCAGTAGTCTGTTCAAACATGAGTGAAAAAACTATATCTCAGGAGTGGTGTTGATTCACAGAACATATGAAGAGAGTGCACATTCAAACACTGAATCCAAAGCCGCTTCACAGGTTTATTTTCAGTTCTTCTTTAGTTTGAAACAGATGGATGTGGATGATTTCGTCTAAACAAAAGTACAAAGGAAATATTAGAATGCTACATTAATCTATACAAAGGAATGAATAAAAATAATAACTGCATGACTTACTTTAAGCATGCATCAATCCACCTGTGTTTAAACAACTTCTGTTTGGTCGGGTAACTTCTATACTACTAAAGCAAGCAGATAAAACAAACATCTCAGCACATCATTTTACTCTGTTCTTGACATATTTGAGTCCATTTATTCATCTTCACTCACATGGTGTCTTTCTTTGTTCTGCTGAAGGTTTGGAGGGAAAAAGAGGGAGGTGGAGGCATACCGGGTGGAGTTTTATAGACTTTGGTGGGTGTGGTTAGATGTTATTGATGGGAGAAGCCATTTTGAGTGTAGCTGGTTACAGGTGGAGGATTTGGGATTTAACAATGAGAGTCTGTTGCTAAAATGAAGAGCCAGGTTATGTTTGCTCTGCTTGGTGAGGTTGGAGTTGGTAGATGAGCACTGGTAAGGCCATAACCAGGAGTCTGTTGTTACACGTCATA
>RPOG01003496.1:0-62289 GCA_008086565.1 Thalassoma bifasciatum
GGAAATTGGTAATAATGGTTATCATAGTGAGCGCTCACAAGGTATCCCAAATCCTTTGATGACAAGGTAAACATGAGAATGATCTGTCAGTGCATGTTGTGGGAGGTGGAGGCATGCGGTGGGAAGTGGGTTTTCTTTTCTAAGCACGGTGACGCGGCCGGGAACGCTGCATGCCTTTGAGGGTGTTGGTTCACCACACACATGAATAGGCTACACAGAGGTCGGCGAAGTGGGCAAAAGCATGAAAACTGAGAAGTAATGGTTGATGTTAAGTTATGACAAGGGTTTTGTTTTAGTGGTTTGATCCACTGGTAGAAAACTTCCTGGTAACTTTAGTGGTAAATTACTGCTACCACTCTCATTTCTGTGTTCAAAGACTTCAAAGCCTTGTACAAAATGACTAAATTTCCAAAAGTTCATGAAGTTGCCAGGTCTTATGACTCATATCCCACATAGAGGTTTGGGAACAGTTTTTTGATTCGTATGTGAAATAGGGAAACCAGCTGAAAAAAGGACTAGTTAGGAGTGTTGTCGGGTCAAACAGATGTTACGTTCCCCAAGAATGATTTCTGCTGACTTTGCTGATTCTTTATTTTATTGCTGGCTCAATAAAAGAGTTTTGCTGGGTTCCTACACATCCTTAAAAAGTCTTAAATTCATGTATTACAATTAAGGCCTTGAAAAGTCTTGTTATTTTATTTATTTATTTATTTAACGGGACTTTTTGAGAAGGAGACTTAGAGTGGCGACTGTCTTAAAAGCTGCTGATGAAATTTTTATCTGCATTTTGGGCACTTAACACTTTAACATACAGCCATTAATCAGAGTGTATCACTTTATGTTCAATAAACAGACAAAAAGTAAACTTGAATGACTCTCATAGAGTGACACACATGCTTTGATTTGATTGTAAATCAGCAGGATACCCCAACCATTGCCCATATTTATGTGTTTTTGTCTTAAATTTCATTCAAAGTGTCATTAAAAGGGTCTTAAAGAGTCTTAAATTTGACTTGCTGAAACCTGCAGGTACACTGATTATGGTTTTGGATTTTCCGACTTGAAATATAAATTTACAAGTTAATGGAGCGATATTCATGAAATTTGAGATGATTCACGTCTCCCAGGCTGACATGAGAACAAAGTTTCAATATGTTGAGTAATCTGGGTAAGTGGATGCTAGATTATTTCAGACGAAGAATAAAAGTTATTACCAGCTAAATTCTACATTACAAGGGTTTTAACTCGGTCTGATAGTGAAAAAAACAGATATATACAGATAGCATAAATATGAAATCATTGAAAATATAAAAACAGAAATGCTTTCTTGGCAAAATATGAAAAAGAAAAAAAATATATAATTATTACACTAAAACAGCTTAAAAAAGATGTACGATCAGGCGTTATTTGCCAAGTATTTTTGAGAAGAATACAATAAATTTGACTGCTTTTGAACTAAACTCTCTCTGTACAAACATGTGTAATTCAACAAATATCAAAAGTCAGAAAGCAGACATTAATTAAGTGAAAAAAAGTTAAATAGTGCAAAAGATAAGTAATAAAATAGACAAACATGTACTAAAAGACTGTATTTGTGCTTTCTGTCAAATGTTGCAGGTTGCTCTCTAAACGATGATGGGGACCATGATAATTATTACATTGTGTAAGATCAGGAACATGCAAGCACTCTGATGAGCTTTTTTATTTTATTGAACCCTTATTTCATCAGGAATATTCCCATTGAGGTACAAAATCTCAAAGGAAATCAACAGACAATGGCAAGTAGACCTCACATCAATAAGTAAATAGGTTGCATTCAGTACTAAAGAGTGTAGACGCTCATCATATAATCCTTAAACTTAGTTTTAATCCTCTAAACTTATAGAATAGTACAGTTTAAAGTGACCAGAATGAGCAAGATTAAAGGTCACAGAGTAGTTAGAATGATTGTGGGAAAATGTTTCTTTTACTGTTTGTCAATCAAGTGTTTAAAATGGAAACAACACTTGAGGAAAAGGCTGAGTTTGAATCAGAAATGAGTTTGGTCTAATTGGCATCCTTCGAGTATTTCAAATGTGTTTTTATCATCTACCATAACTTCTCAGTGATGTAAAATGTTCTGCTGTGTGTTTTTATGGACTCTGTACTGTTTCACTAACCCGCTGCATGCTCTGTCTGCACTTCTTCCTGTTTCCTCTTCGTTTAGAGTCAGCCAAAACCCGATGAATGTGCACCTGATCATTGTGTTCAAAGAGAGGCAAGCATGTCAAGCTTTGGTGTGACGCTGGAAAAATGCTGCTTCTTTGATTTTCCTTCTCATCTAACTCAAAGTCTAACTGCATGTTTTTTTAAAGTTTAAGTTGCATCTGGACACGGAAACTACTGAACAACCAAAGAACTGTAACAGAAACCAGAGGAAGAGAGCACAACAACTAAGAAAATAGAGAAAGTCCAAAGAGATCTGGTCCTAGCTTTAAATCTTTCTTAGAGTTTGATCTTTCTTTTACAGTGTTTTGTCTCTAAGTGAGTCAAACACTTTTGGGATGCAGCCCAATAAAACAAGTAAAGATTTTAGAAAACTTCAAAACTGAGGCATGGCATTAAAGGGGCACTGAGCATTTTTTTTAAACTTTCATCTATGGACAAAAATGTAGTAGTGACTTCCTTTTACTGCTCCAAATTTTAACCAGATTTCCAGTTTTTTCATTCCACTTATGTTGCTTTTTGATCATTTATTATTCATCTACTAATTATTACTCTCAAACAGTTGAAGTATTGACTTTGATTACTGTTATATAGGCACACTCGCTTAATTACGTAAAGATAATTTAAAGCACACAGAAAATTGTGCATCCAGAAAAAATGCATTTGAATACATGTTGCACAAGTTAACTAGCAACAAAAATATGTATGTATGAGTGAATTGAAAAACTTACTATCATTTTTTTGAGTGTAGATACTCAAAACAATCGGCTAAATTAAGCATCAGTCAAAGCTGAATAAAAAATGAACAGTTTTCAGAAACAGTGCAGTCTCATCTGTATTCCATCAATCTGGTCTGAAACCACATGAAATGTTCAAACAAGGCCCATGATAATAAAGTTATACTCTTATTACATCAAAATGTTTCATGTTTGTAGTGCTCTATGATTAATGGGCCACAGTCCCTCAACAGGAGAGTGACTAAACTTCACAATCATTGGGTCAACATTTTTTAAAAATCTGTTGTTTCTTCATTTATTCATCCTAAAAAATGTATGTTTTCAAGATTCCTTTAAAGGGACTGTGAGGACTTTCTAAGTGATCTTGAAAAGTGGAGTTGGTAGATGAGCACTGGTAGGACATAAACAGGATTCATTAATGATAAACTTTGCTGACATATGCTGGAAAAAAATCCAGTACAGAAAAGGCTCAAGGCTTAAAGGTAAATAAAAGCACTATTTTATGTTAATAAGATAGGACAAACTGGACTCAATGCCCCTTTGACCAAACCCGGTTCCTTCATCTTCATCTTTTCAGAGGAAGCTGAAAAGTTGTTCTGCTCTCTGCCTCTTCAATCCCTCCTGCTTCTTTTCACCAAATAAAAGAAAAGAAGCAGAGGGTGATTGTTTCACAGGACGATGATCTGTCTGTTCCGTTAATGTCGTGTCCTTTTTTGTGTGTTTGTGTTGCTGTTTTGTGCCGTTAGCATCCCGACATATGACACTATGAACAGGTTCCCACGAGCTTCGGCTCCTCCTCCGAGACACATCGACTGGTGACAGAGTGGTTACGGCCCCTGAAAGGTACTGGAAGACAAGCCTGAAACTGTCTTTTCTCTAACACTATTTAACAACTTTTATTTTCAGTTCTTTATTCCCTTCTTCTTCACAGCCGCCGTCACATCCCAGCATTAGTCTGCTGTCATCTGTACTTCCCTCCTCCGTTTCCCAACCCTCCTCCTCCTTCACATGTGCTCATTTCTCTAACCAAAGCCTCTAACACCTCTTTGCAGCTTGTTTTAGTGCTTCTCTGCTCACAGTGACTTTGCAGGAAAACCATCATGGTGAGAAAAGCTAATTTAGGAATCACTAACGAGCCATAAATGTCCTGGTGGTGTTAACGTGTGACTGCTTGTGATTGCTTTGTTAGTGCGCTGTAGAGAGAAGCTGAATATGCTTTGTACAACTTTAAGATACTTAGTGTGATGCTTGTAGACAATTTTACTATTTTTTCTCTAAAATTACCCCACAACTCAATAAGTAGTCCTACCAGATTGTTTCTGAATAAGTTTGTTCCTTTCTTTGGTCTTAATGTGCAGCTAAGTTCATCAACAGATCTAAAACGCTCCTCTCCTTGGTTAACCCTGTGGTGCATGGTGGTCACTACATTGAAATGTTTTCAATTCCTTTTCCATATATATATATTTAAAAAAGTTATAGACAAACATTTGAGAGTAAAACAGCTTAAAAACTATAAATCATTCAGTGTTAAAATGGATGAAAGAGAGTTAAAATGTTTCGTAAAGCATTAAAAAAAAAGATTATTTATGAAATTACCCCCCCAAAAAAAGAAGTCAAACAAAAAAATTGGTCATATTTACGTTAAGTTCACACTGTCCTAAGTTGAATGCTCAGTTACAAATATTTGGGGGGAAAAAAGGAAAACTTTTTTTCATGCCTTAAGACAAATAAAAACACTCAAGGGAAAAATCCTGACACTGACTTTCATAGTTCATGCATCAGAGGGTTTAATGACAGAGAAAAGTTTCAAAAGACTTAAAAAAGCCAGGATTTATTTATTCTATGATGCTTAGGTAACTATGTAGGAATAAGAAAAGTAGCACTGTAACATAATTGTGTTCATTTGGTCTGCCCCCCAAAAACACTTTTCTAGTTCATTTCTGAGTTACATAAAATTAGTTGCTGAAGTCATATTAGCACAGATTATCCATTTACTTTAATATCTGCAGGAAAAAAAGCGTATATTTCTTCAAAAAGACACAAATCTGACACAAATTTCCTCCAACAGTCTGTGCAAACTCTCTGTGGAGCTTCATTAAAGCATCAGCTTCTGCAGTCTTAACTCCACAACCCAGTCAGAGCGACATTAATCTCTTGAGTGATTCATAAGAGAACAAACTAACACAGTAGCTTTTGAAATGCTTTTGCTAAATATTTAAAAACTCTAACTCCTTTTTCTTTTCCAATATTTGCTTCACAGTGCCCTCAGAAACTGGAACTGAAGTACACCACAGTGAGTGAGCCTCTTTGCATTTTGAAATAGTCGTCAGGTTCATTCCCAGAGGTTTGATTCATGGATCAATAAAAGGGAATACAAAGGTTCAGAGCCGCCGTTGTTAAGATGTCCATTTAAGAAGTAATTTACCCTGCTATTGATTCTGAAAATCTAATTTATCCCAAAACAAGAGGGAAAACTTGGACAAATGAGACGCTGAAATGATTCTGCATGTCAATGCATCGGTGAAGGCTGCTCAATATTGATGGGATGATTAAAATCCCTCAGTCTAATTGATTTGTATTGGGGGGAAAAAAGAGTGAGATTACACACTTAATTAATTTTTTTATTGCAGGTTTTATTGAGAAATGTTTCATCTGCATCTACATCATTAAAAAGCGATTAAATAAGGGAGCGTTGAGACAATTCCAGTTAAAACAGCAGGAACATTTTTTCTCATTAGCACTTCCTGTTTGTACTGAACATGTTTGAAGAATAATATGTGAAGAAAATTCATGTAGCTTTTGGCAACATTTTTGTGTACATAGACAAAAACTTTAATTTTTCTGTGAGATAAAACTCCATGAGGTTAGGATGTGTTGTCATTTCATGTCGCCTGAGAAAAAATGTATTAGACAAATAAACTCTGAACATCCAAGGCAACGCAAAAGACAACCTGGTCACACGTATTGAATCAATCTGCAGAAAATATTTAAAAGTTTTATATTTCATCAATCAGAGAAGTTGAGAAATGGGCCAATGCTGCATAAATGGAAATTTGAGAAAGCATGTCTTACTCTTTAGGGAAAAAAGTCTCATTAGACTAAATTTGAGCCACATTCACCAGTCAAGTCCAGAAATTGTATTAAACCAAGATATTAAAAATCAATAAGTTTAATGAAGTAGCCAAATATCACTATGTTGAAATGCTGTTTTCTCTGTATTTCAGCATAATAATGATGCCTGAGTTGCTTGCGAAGAGTGAAAATACATGGCTGTTGTTTAATTTCTTGTATTAAGGTATTTTTCCTATTTCAAGAAACTTGACATGCAGAATTTTCTTCTTATTTTTTTCACCTTTTACACATGATCCAGTTGTCATTTTTGTGTTTTAATATCTTCAAGTAAAATATTTACTGAATTTGTGGTGTGAAGATGGCTCATATTGAGTCCAAAACTTAACTATTATTTTTGACAGTATATTATTTATCCAACATATTGTTATTGTTGGTGTTGTTGATGTAATTATAATAACTTTATTGATATAGTGCTTTTCAAAACTCAAAGACACTTTGCAATTGTTAAAAAAAAATACATAAACCAAAGAATGTAATTTAAACAACACAAAAAGGTGAGTTTTTATCAGGGAGTTGAAGGTTGAAAGGTTGAAGGATTATACATATTTGACAAGAACTTAGAGTTTTTGCCAGAGGTAAGACGTAAACACTTGCTTTTATGTCAGTTTTTGCAGTGTTGTCCCATTTCTTGTCTCCAAACAATATAAGAAAAGATAGAAAGAATAAACTGTGGATTAATTTAAATTTGGGACCAGGTTTCCCCTTGTGTTGCCGTTCAGAGTTAATAACTTGTTGAAGGGTTTTGACCAATCAGAATCAAGTATTCAGCAGCACCGGGTGATGCTCATTATAGCCTGGGATTTAAAAAGGATTGTATCATGGGTAAGAAATGTTAGAGTTGCATAATGTTTAGGTTTCTGCATCAACAGCGTGTGGATGTTTTGAGAAACTTTATGTTAGATTGATGTTTTACATTCTTGATAGACATGTGCTAACACTTACCTGTCTTCTTCTGTTTGAAGCTTGTTGCACAACCCCTTAAAGAAGAAAATGGAGAAGATTGTGTCCTAACGACAGAGAAAGAAAACCTGGAGTGTTTCCATCCACTGATCAACTCAACCTGAATCACAGCCTGCAGCTGAAACACCTTTTCCTCTGCCCCTCCATGAACTCTGCCTGCGGGACATCAAACTCTTCTCCCTCAGCATCAATCTGAGCCAGGCTTGTTCTGCTTCCTTTTTTTTTTTTAGAGACTGCTGTGTCTGCGTTTACATTTGTTCAGACACAAACCAAGCTGAACCCACATTCAGTGAGAGGACGTGACAGTAAATGTTATGCCTGGTGTTCTGGTTTGTTCTGGAAAAGACTGAAAGGTCACTCGAGGATCATGGCGAGATGTTTATCCTGCACTTGGACGGATGTCACAACTTCAGCAAAAGCTTGGCAGTGAAAAGTGGACCAGACTTGTCAATACACCTGTGAGGAAAGGTGTAAAGAGGCATTGATTTAAAAATAAGACTGCTTTGAGCGCTCTTTCTGATCACAGAACGTGTGAGCTGGTAGAAGTTTGGTTTCTAAATGAGTGAGAAGAGCATGGAAGAAATTTAGCATTGCTTTTTATAAATGTTTACAATATCACAAAACATCCAGAGCTTGAATAGTTTTGGGGAAATGACTGGTTAGTTGCCTTTCAGAAGTATGTGTGGTCTCTGCGTTTGGATGGATTTGCATGTTGTCAGAGGGAAAATACACCCATGAACACTTCTACACTGCTGAGAATCAGTGTTTAAAATCATTCACTTACATTGGTTTTAAAACATTCCCTGTATATAATTATGGACAGCCCAACAGCTTCTCATATTGTGACAGTTGAAGCCAAAATATCCAATCCCACTTTATTTGTTAAGCACTTTAAAACAACCACAGTTGGTCATGGTGCTGTACAAGAGAAAAATAAAATACATAGCAGCGCACATGAGATAAAAGAACTCTACATGTAGAGTTACAGAATCAATTAAGAAGACGTGAAATAATAATGAAATTAAAAAGCATACAAACAAGCAGTCAAGTGGTTAAATAAACATAAAAATTAAATAAAATGCTTTAGTGCATCCACTCACTAGGGGGAGCTCTATTCTCTTTGGCTTCACTCCTATTCGCTCCACAGTTTGAGCTTCATTTTGATTTTATCTGTTCCATTCACATTTGTGCCAGGTTTTCATTTCCTACATTTCCCAGAATGCCTCGAGGCTAAACATCCACCGAAAAAAATTTGCAAATAACTCTGAATTTTTGCTTTTGTAATCTGCTTTTTTAGAGACTTATTTTGTATTTGAGGCCTAGCTTTATGTTTTTGTTTTTACAATTTTACACGTAATGCTTCTCCTTAAGAATCGGTTTCATATCCCAAGAACAGTTGGATGTTTTTACCAAAGAAGAGGCTGATTGATGGATAACTTTTACTCTTCGTGACTTAAAAACACCCACAAAAAACAGGAACTGGAAATTTTATTGTTGAAAATCAATTTGGGCAATAGAAAACTTAAGGGGTCCATATTATAACCACTAAAGTGTCAGAACTCGGGGTGAATTTTCCCTTTGATTGAACAATCGGAGTCAGAGCTGTGCTTCTTAAAAATGACTTGTGTCAGGCTGATCAATTGTTGTATAGAAAATGAATCGACTGAGTTGAGTTGAATTCACTAACATAGCATTTTTTTTTTCTGATGTCCTTCATGCTTTTCTAGTGGAGAAATACTTTCTCAAGCCAAATTGCTTCGTCTTTTATACTGTAGGTCTCAGGTCTTTAGCGGTTGGTCCATTTTGTGCTTTTATTTGCTTTTTAACACCCCAATAGTAGCTGTTGATACATTTAAAAACTATAGAACACGTGAATGTATTCAAGAGCTATTTTTATTTATGTTACTCAATGATGTTGGCAGAAAAAAAAATATGCTGAACTCTGTGACTAACTCATTTGGCATGCCAATCCAGACCCACCTCGCCTCCATGTTTACAGGTTAGATTAGCTTCAGCTGCTACCGGAGTAGAAACGGCTAAAAAGAGTTTGACAATCCATTCATGGGACAAGTGAGTGCTGTCAATCAATGTGTAGAAAACTAGAAGAAATGTTCATGGTTGAAACAGTTCAAGGTGAAGATGCAGACGAACAAATGTCCATCTCAACAGAGAAAGATTTTCAGACTTATACTGAACACAGTTTTGTTTATGGTAAACAAATGGTTTTGCAATTCATACTGAAACTAATGGACTATCTTGATGTTAATGACATCCCTACACACCAGCTATTCCACAAACAGGGTCAACTGGGTAAAGTAATCAAACACACCCTTCACAACAGTGTGTGTGTTAATGCAGAAACTGACAGCCCTCCATAAATCAGTCTAAAGACAAACAGTATTGTCATAACTCCTATTCAATATCGCAGAATAAAACTGAGCACCTTGAGACAAACAACCACTCCTTAGTTAGTGTAACTGAGGGTCGTTAAAAATGTTTATACTTTTTGACCTAAGAAAAATAAGAACACGTAGAGGATTCTTGTTATGACGGTCCGACTTTAATCAACACTTCAATGTTAGAACCTACTCACTTCTGCTTCTTCTCTTCAAAATAAAACCCCCTGGATGTCATTATTTCACAAAGCACACATAAATTCTCAGACATGAAATAACAACCTGGAATCAGTATCTTTAAAATTAGGAGTAATACTACGGTTTGAGCTACATTTATTGTATAATCGTACAATAAGAAGTGTAGTGTTTACTTGTGAAATTAATGAACTATCATGATGAAAATGACGTCTCTACACAGTAACACAAACAGGGCAGGCTGGGTAAAATAATCAAAGGGGGCGGTCATACTGACCAACCGTGCCGTGCTTGGGCACACTTCAGCCTTAAGGTCCCGCTTGTTTGGCCAGTGTGACCACAATTGAACCGTGCTACAAAAAGGAGCCATGCCATATCTCCAATGGAAAATTCCAACACTGCATTTTCTTGCATCTGGATCATTCCAGCACACCAGCCCAGTGCCGACATCTTCCAGTTCGGCCTTCTGGTGTGCTGTTCCTAGTGTTGTTATAAGTTATGCACGCAATCATAGTAGACCTGCAAGACACCCACTAATAGCATGTGCAATCCTTTAGTTTTCACACGCAATTTAGTACACCTTATTTAGACACTTTGTAGATCCGGCCCTGAGGAACAAATTTGTGATTCATTCCATCATTTTTTTACCCGAATTTCAGGGACACATCCAAGCTATAAGCTAACCATTTCTCCTCACATACAGCTCATGTCAGGTACTTTTCACATAGTCTGGGAAATAATTTCTAACTTACAGTTTGTCAGTTTAAAATGAATATTCAGAGTGGCTTTGTTTCCAATCAGATCCTGCAGCTTCTTTGTAAGATGGACATTTCGAAGCATCCCACTTTGACTGGACTATCATTGTTTTTTCTTGTCTGATAGAGTCTGGACGTGACCAATCTGAGGAGACAGACAGTATGATTTAACTAAGTGCTTAAATTAGATGTTGTGTATCTGAACCCTGGTTGGCTGACGTCAGGACAGATACGGCGGCGAATGGTTTGAAGAGTGATGCTCAAGTTGGAGCCAATGGAATAAAACTGTGGTGGCAAACAGAAAGTGTATAAATTGTGAATAAACTTTGAAATTCACTTTTTTTTTTACACTGTATGTTCTTTCTTTGTTCCAACCCACTTCATTTATATGGCACAGTTTATAAACCAAACATTTCCAGAGTGCTGCACAAAACATCAATTAAAAACAAAATGTTTCTAAAAGCCCATTACACCTAGAAAATATACTAAAATAGGAAATAAAAGCTAAAAGCAACAAGCTATGACAGTGGTCACCAATTTTTTTCCAACTCAGAGCCCAATTTTAAGTCTCAAAAATTTTCGCAGCCTACCTATGACCCCTTAAATATGGAGGCTGTATGTTTTTATATATAGATATTTGCCCACAGTCACTGCCCACAGATTTGGAATCACTTGTGTATAGCTTTGAAGACTATATTTTACAGGATTAATACTATTGGTAAAGCAGGGGGTGTAGAATTACCCACTGGCAGACCTCCTGAGACCAGGAAAAGAAGCAAGTCTGTTGAGTAGGTGAGAGATACCAAGTTTTATCCTGAGTTGTTTTCTGTTTAAAACATCTTTCTGACATCCACTGAGGAGGAGAGGGTTGAGCTTTGGAGCGGCTGCAGAGAGATGATTGATGAACCTTACGCCAAAATCAACATGTAAACTGGAAGCAAGGACCACATAAGCAAACTTACAAAGTCAGACATGATTAATTACAGCCCATAAACATCCATCCATCAATTATCTTAACCACTTGTCCTTCGCAGATCATGTGGCAGCTGGAGCGTCTCCCAGCTGTTATTAAGGGAGTGGTGAGGTACACTCTTAACCAATCGCCAGTCCATGAAACGTGTATAGACAAACATCTGCAGGCGAATCAAAGTGGCCAATCAGTGAGTGTGTTTTCAGACTGTGGGTGGACACCAGAGTACGCGAGGAGAACCCACGCATGCATGAGGAGAACATGCAAACTCCACACAGAGCCTGAAGTCCAGCCTATAAACATAACAGTATAAATAAATCATAACACTGTACCCACTTATGGACGTCCAGAATGTGACCTCTGTGAAAGGAAAACATGTAACCTGGGACATATTGCTCATGGTGTATCTTAACACAGCGCTGCACATTCTTGTGTGGTGCTGCCACTTGGCCAGCGCCCGCTCAGTTGCGTTACTGGTCAGCTATTTTCAATAGGAGATGATTATGTTCTTCCATAAGCTCTGCTCTGAGGTTTTCTCAGGCACCAAACAGTATGTGAATGAACACCAACAAGCCTAACCACATGCCATCTCATTCCTACTTCCAAATAAGCCCGTATAAGAGACAGATGACAGGCAAACTGGTCAAAAACAGCAGCAGTGGTTGGGTAGGATTGCTCTGAGTGTGTTTATTTGGACACCATATGCTGGGTTGGGATGGTGATTTCCAGGATTTAGTACAAGTTGTACATTACTGTATGTACACTCTGTTTTTAGCTCAATGGTTATGTACACTAACATAATCAACAGGAGGTCTAGTGCAATAACAGTTTGTTCTTTAAGATGTTTTGGAGACACTTAGTGACATTTTACACCATTATGAGGAAAAATAACTGGGAAATAGTATTGAAAGACAACACTTTGTGATGTTTTAATGGAGATTCAGCTTTGATTATCCACATCCCTTATTTTTGAAAATATGCTCTCGCCTTTATTTTGTTTAGACTTATTTTGTTATTGCTATCACTGACTCTGTTGTTTTATATATGAAATGAGATCATCAGCACCAAAGTCTGATATTTCTGAATGCTATTTCTCAGTCACAAATCAATTTACAACACCAAGACTGGAAATCCCTGTTGCAACACTGAGATGCAGACAGAATTTGGAAGTGAGAAGCAATATTTGGATTTTTGTCTCCAAGGGAAAGGATTTCTTGGATTTATTTTGTAGTAATAAAGGACACAGGTGCTGGACTGTCTGACAGAAAAGGAGGTCAGAGAAGAAGAAGAAAGCCGAATGGGAGAGTGACAGAACACGGGCTAAAGGCGAAAACGCAGCTTAATCTGTTTGTGATAATTCTCATTTCAATCCAAATTCAGCAGTTATCCTGCAGTGATCTGTTCAAACCTGAGAGTCTAACAAGAAAATGAAGAGCCAGGTTACATTTGAGCTGCTTGGTAGATGAGCACTGGTGGGACATAACCAGGATTCACTAACGTTACAAGTTAACTGATTTACAAAGTGTGATTGCTGTCACCTTTCAAAACAACACATTAGTACATTATCTTGTCACTTTGCACCCTGGGAAAAGTTGTCTTGAACAAAGAAAAGCCAACCGTTCCCTTCTTGGTAGGCGGCTTGTAAGCAGATGCCGGTAGCCACATCAGCTACCGAGTAGCGTAACAGCATGGTTGCGCGACACCGTGTACCTGCTAATAAATCCAACAAAGAAGAAAAATGTGACACCGTAAACAAAGAGCAATGATGAAAGACATCCAGCATTTCAGAAAAATAGAAAAGATGTAAACATGGCTGTTATGTGTTGTTTTTTTATTACCGCTATTGCACCAGAATTGACTATTCTTTTGGCTAAACAACAGAATTTCACCTTCTGAGGTGTCTAACACCCCAACAGAAAGGTACCAAAAAGTGGGACAGTACAGGTTGGAAATTGTCCTAGATTTTTTCAAAGGAAAGTGCGCACAGTACAAGACTAATCAAACTGAACCACTTAGCGGAAATGGGGTGATAATGATCGAAGGAAACAGAAAAACACTGATTCCCACCACGGTCAACGCCGAATAGATTGTCCTTACAGCAAAAAGTTGAAAATTTTCAATACAAAAGGACAGATTTTGACAGGTCCTCTGCAGCATATAGATGAGAGCAGGGAGGAAAAGGAAGAGTGTTGAATATTACAAACAGAGGACAGCACATTGTGCATTCAAACAGGCTACAACCCAGATCAGACAAAGCATGCTGGGGAATACGCTGCAATCTCAGGGGAACACGAGCTCTGAGGGAGAAGAAGATCTTTCATGAGAAACCCAGCTGATTTTGTTTCAAGCAAAAGAAGGCTGCACATTTTTTATCACTTGTTTTGAAATGTACTGTATAAGTAAGTGTGTCTCCAGTAGTGAAACTAAATCTAGTGTTGCCTTTTTCTCCAAGTAGGTCTGAAAATAAGGCCACTCAGGACGTCCTGTACCCCACCCCTCTCTACAAATAGCCTTGATAACAGCTCCAATCCTCCTCCACTCTCTCTTTTCTCCTTTTTCTTTCTTAACTGGTCCACTCTGAACTGAGTGTGCCATGTGTGAGTGACTTCCACTCACGTTCCTTTGTGGTTTTGCAGCCTAATTGTGTTTATGTTTGGAGTGAAATGATAGGCTGCGCTGCACGGTTGTGTGCTCCAAGTGGCTTTTAAAGCAAGAAAGAACTTGAAGGCTGCAGAAGATGATAGTTTTATTCCTTTCTAATTGAGATGTGCTCAGAAAACACTGTGAATTATCAAAAACTATGTTTGCATGAGTGCGAATTCCCTGT
Organism: Thalassoma bifasciatum; assembly: GCA_008086565.1. Lineage (NCBI taxonomy): Eukaryota > Metazoa > Chordata > Actinopteri > Labriformes > Labridae > Thalassoma > Thalassoma bifasciatum. The sequence continues at coordinate 14,178 of RPOG01003496.1, forward strand.
GGCGACAAATTTGCATGAAACAGTTGCTAGAAATTGTTCTGTAAGATGCAATTTACATAAGTGGGTTCTTCAGGAATTTCTATACGTGTGACAGTTTATGCTCTTGTTATATAACACCAGGAGAAACGTGAGGACCGATGTAAACATCCCATGTTGCCCTCACTTCCTCCAGCCGTCTCTCCTCCTCCTCCCATACGACTTTTTGTTAGTCTCACCCCTTTTTAACCACCATCTCTGTGCCCATTTCCAATAAATAGCAGCAAAGCCTCTGAGCTCGAGCATTTCCACTCTCCTCCTCTTACGCTCAGCATCTCTCTGACACCATGAGCACCAAGGCCGGCCCTCTGCTGCTGCTCCTCGCCTGCTGTGTTTGGTCAGCGGAGTCTCAGGGCGAAGGCAGGAGAAACATCTGGGATGAACCCATCAGATTCCAGACCAAGACTAAAGACGCTTGCATCATGAGGGTCACTGGTCAACAAGATAACACCAAGCTGAGGCTGTCGTGCCAAAGCAGGGAGCGCTCATACTGGTGTGAGTACGTGGGCAAGCCTGCCACCTGTCGCCCCTACAGCAAAAACCCTCGGCATTACTTCGTCCAGATGATGTGGGGCCTCAGGAAGCTGCAGAACGCCTGCATGGGGCCCAAGCAGATTAAACCTTTCATGTGCAGGAAGGCGACAGATGAGTCTCAGATGGTTTTCTTAGATGCATCTTTCTCCCGGAAATGGCCAGAAGTCGTGACCAGGACAGGAACGAGACCTCAGCCTCAGCCCCAACCTCGATCTCAGCCTCAGCCCCGATCTCAGCCTCAGCCTCAGCCTCGATCTCAACCCCAACCACAGCCTCAGCCTCGACCCGAGCCTCGACCTGCACCCACGAGGCCTGATCTGTCGAGATACCCCTCTATTCCAAGATACCCGACCAGAGTTCAGACCCAACGGAGACCCTATCCACATCCCACCGCCCCGACTGAAGAGAGCAACCCAAAGAGGATTGCTCGGCTGTACTGCTGGAGATCACTTCACGGCGTCTGCTCCTATGTGTTTGGCTTGTTCACCAATTAATAATGAAGGTGAGAAACAGAGCATGGCCTCCTCATTAACACACAGCTTTTATTTTGTTGTTTTATGATTACTTTAAGTCTACTTTAGCCGAATGAGTGTATTTAAACCAAGTATGCCTCCAGCTTTTATTCTCAGTCTCCAAAGTTATCGCTCTCTTTTTTTTCCTGAAAAAAACTACATTACAAATGCACATAATTTACAGCTGTATATGCTTTCCCTCTAATTTCTCATCACAGATTTACAATTCTGATGAAGATAACTTCTGGTGTGTGATTAAAGCAGCTCTTGGAGGGAAAAACCAAACCAGACGTTTGTTCACTCGCAGTGGAAGAACTGTAGCACTCTCTGCAGGCGAAGGGATGGTACTGCTCACTGACATTTACATACATTATCTTCTACAGAGACCCAGGCTGCTTTAAAATGTTTGGTTGACACACTACCTGTCGTTAAAGCTATGAAACACGTGTATGAAAGGTACTTCTTTGAAGGTTTCTGCAGCTGCACGAACCCCTATTTTGTCTCTAAACTTGTTGACTTGTATCATCTACTTGTATCATTTTATATCTTCTTGAATATTACATTATTGAGATTATTTTTGAAATGAAAATGAAATTTATACTTCTGTTTGTTTTTCTCTGAATGATAAGAATGTGAAAATGATGTGATTAAACTGAATAAACTTTTTTTCTGTTACTCAGACTCCATCAGTTTGTGATTTTACTGCACCTGAACCAAACATAATGAACTTTTTTTTTTTTTTTACTCCAGTGACATTTTATAGTAAATGAGCTGCTGTATTAATAATGACAGCTGCTTGATATCATCATGTCTTATAAAAATCATCATTAGAGCGAGTGTGAAAATCTAAAACTACCTGCTGTACCATCTTTGACCTTTAGGTGTCAGTGTTGTTCGAGAAAAACAAACCTCAGAGTGCAGATTCCTGACTCCTTTCAAGAGATTTCATTTGACTTTTTTCTTTGGCTCACTGTACTTCATCTTATCAAAGAGTCACCCTTTTATCACATAATGTCCATAATTGCATTGCTGGCAATTTTAAAAAGAAGCTGACAGAGAAATCTTTTGGTGAGTTAACCTGACTTTTCTATGCTTGTGATGGCCCTGAAGTGCAAAACACACAAAAAAGAGAACACACAAGCAAGAAAGAAAACACATATAAGACACACACTCAAAGTAAAACCACAAAAACAAGACACAAAGTGCAAAATGCAAAAAAAAATACTCATCATATTTAGCAAGATAAATAACACAATTTCATAAAAATAGTAAAGAGCAATTAAATGAACAAAAATGAAAACTCAAAAAAACAGACAACAAACAAAAAACCCCACAAAAAGAGCAGCTCAATAAAACAGAAAAGTAGCAAAACTCCACAAAAAGAACACAACAAAACACAAACATGTAAAGAAAATACACAAACAGAAAAGTTCAGATACATTACTTAAAAAAACAAAAGTATCAAACCACCCAGAAAAAAAACATGACAAAAACAAAACACAAACAAGAAAGAACACTCACAAACAAAAACCACAAATACAAAAAAGAGAAATAATAAAACAAACACAAAATTATAAAAAATTAACATAACCCCCCAAAATACATGACAAAAACAAAACACAAACAAAAAAAAACACAAACACATACAAAAAAAGAGAAATAAGGAAGCAAATACAAAATTAAAAAAACAACATAACCCCCAAAAGCCATGACAAAAACAAAAAATATGCAGATAAAAAAAGAAAACTCAAACAAAAAGAAAATATGGGGGAAAAACACATTCACAAACAACAAAAAGCACACAAAAAAAGAAAACAGAAATGTAATTTTGTGTGTTTTGCATTTCAGGATCACCGTACTTTGCAATCTGAATATTTCTCAAAGGCTTCTTCCTCCACCTATCAGCAACTGGTATGAACTTGATAAACTTTATAGGTCCCTCTGTGACACACACACACACACACACACACACACACACACACACACACACGAGGGGAGGGCTGTTTCTGCAGCAGCAAACTGAAGCTGCAGGTGAAGAAATCTCTCATCTTTCAGGCGTCAGGACTTTGGAGCAGAGTTTCCTCTGAAAGCTGCAGGTACGGTCACTCTCTTTGATTATTTGTTGTTAGAACAACTTATATATTAATTTTGTTGTTTAATTTGTGTGTGTATGTAAGTCTGAAGCCATTTTCTTCAATTAATATCCTTAAACTCTCATATGGTTCTTATCTATTAAAGCTGTTTTCTGTTATAATCCTATTACGCTCACACACAGATGTTTCACTGCAGAGTCTCCTATTTTACTTTCTGTGCTCTTATCACTTTCATACCTCTGTCGGATTGTTTTTCCCTTTAAACACAGGATTAAACTTAGCATTTTTCAACTTTCACATTTGTTTAACTTTTTTAATTCCTTTGAGATAATGTATATTATTATGGCTTTTGTTTTATTCTTTTAAAACCCAGGTTTTACGTGACTTTTCGTCCTACTCATGTCTTACTCATTACTTTTCTTAATTCCTTTTATGTGTCATGTAAATCTCTTTGAGTTGCCTTGAAATGTCACAGTTTTAAGCCACACATACTTTACTTGCCCATTCTGCATGAGGACTTGCAGTTTCCCTCTGAAATGTGGGTCTAAAAAAAGGATTATAATGATTATTTCTAAGACGGGAAATGAAAGGGATTTGAGGTGAGATATCTAAATCTGTATTTATCCTCTTACAGGGTGTTTTCTGGTGATTTCATGGCTCTCCTCACAAATGTCGCCATCCTCCTGGTGTTGGCCTGCTTATCTCATCAGCTGATGTTGAGCAGCTGTCAGAAGAGTCATGGACGCAGAGGGAGAGCAGTGGAGAGAGGACAGAACAAGGACAGGACGGGGCTGAGAGTGAGCCGTCAACCCAAATCTGTCTCTGCACAGCCCATAAAAGGAAAACTGGTCACCAAGGATAAGTCAGAGTGCACCTGGGCAGCAACAGGTGAGGACGTCTTCATCCTCGGTGTCTCCTGCAAGAAAGGAGGGAAGAGCTTCAGCTGCGAGTACGTCTCCAAACCGACACTTTGTCCCCAGTATGTTTCAAACACCAAACTTTACTGGAAGCAAATCGCCCGCTCTCTGAGGAAGAAGAAGACTTTGTGTCAGGACAGCACAGCGTTGGTCAGGGCGGGGATGTGCAGAAAAGCTGACAGAGAAGCTCATTTCAGACTCAGAGAATCTCAGACCCCAACAAAGACTGATCCGCCTCCATCCACGCAGCCGACACAGGAAGCTGCCAAATCCTGTCAGTCTGAGAACATGAAGCTGGCGGAGGAGTACTGCAACAAGTCCTGGTCAAGTTTTTGCACCTTCTTTCTCACCATGATGAATGATTCTGAGTGCTGAGACAGAAAAAAGAGAAGAACTTGACTTGTGTTGTCTTTTCAAGCTATGAAAGTCCAAAGTGAACAAACTCCCATATAATTTATTTGCTCAGATTTCTCATGGTGGTGGTGTGATCTGTTGGGACGGGAAACCTATGGGGCACATGAACTTAGTTTTGTACATGAATCCACAAATGTGTTTTTGTTTCCCCCATCATGCCATTTGGTGCAAGGCAGATAGATTGTAGACAGGTCACCAGACAGAAAAAACATTCACTCATGGACCTTTTACAGCAGGGATGTCCAAACTACGGCCCGGGGGCCAATTGTGGCAAATGTTTGTCTATAACTTTTTTTTTTAAATATATATATATTTGGAAAAGAACTGAAAACATTTTTTCAGGCTCTAAGAAGAATAAAAATATCCTGACACAGGCTAATATGAATTTCCAACACATGAACCATTGAATTTAGGAGTAAATAAGTTTTAAATGGGTGTCCACTGTAGTGACCACTATGCACCACAGGGATAATAACAAGATATGAAATGTTTCCCATATCGTTCAGCCCTACTCAGTCAGTCATTTTTTAATGATGAGAAAGGTAAAAAGAAAGCTCCAGAGAACAACAATCAGTTCACATGTTATTACCGAAAATTTAAGTCCATAAACTGTATGGACACATCCTTACATGCTTCCTGACACACCATTTGTTATTTCTGCTAATACTCAAAAAATCTAGGCTGCACGGCTTAAATACTTAACATTGTTAGCGTTGTTGACACCTTAGTTTATCTACCTTTTAATGTTGCTCTTTATTTGTAAAATTTGTAAATAATTAAGGCTGAGTTAATCCAAGCCACATTCAATTGAGAAGTCTAGAAAAATGTCTTATTTTAAGGTATTACAAGACAAACTTGATGCCTGAGTTGCTTGTAAAGGGTAAAAAAATCTGCCAGCTGGGTAAGAATTTTTCCCAGCATTCACAGCCCCGCTCAGGGCATTTTCTGGTAGATTAAGATGCTGAGCATGCTGGATATTGACACAGTAATCTAATCGGGCGGAGTGTGATTCTAAGAGGTCGTGTTCTGCATACTTTGGCACTGACGAGCCGCTGTATCCACTACCCCTGCATGGAGACGTTACAACATCACATGCTCCACCGACAGAACCAAAGCGAAGGTGCAGCAGGGTTTTTATTTTATACAAGATAAAACTATCTGTGATAATATTTGGCCAATTAAACTGAAGGTTAATACAACATGTTCTTTTAATAACAGGGTCATTGAACCAACCACTTTATTTCAGCATTGGATTATAAACATGTATCATGACAGAACCACTTGGCTATTTGTCAGACGTGTTCACAGTCGGGCTCAGGGGCCAATTATAGCCTGAGGTTTTCATCTTACAGTGTCATAATTATGGCACTGGAATGAATCATGTTCTAAATGATGTCTACATATATACTATACTATCAAAGGCATGAATAAAAGCAAAGTATATATCCAGTAGCGTCTCACTAAACTGCATTTAGACTGTGCATGAGCTACTTGTGTAAAGCCATAGCTCTGTTAGTTCTGCAGAAACACAACAGCTCTTACAGCCGATGTCTTTACATGAATGAATTTATCATGATGTACAGATGTGAGAGTTGAAAAATCACATAAGAGGACACAAGACTAGGTTTAAGTAATGAAATGGTGCAGAAAAGGCCAAAAAGGGTGCACAAGAATAGTTCATAATGCAGGAAAAGAAATACATGGGGCAGAAAAATGTTGTTTGCAGGTCAAAAAATCACAAAAAAAATGGAACACTCAGAGCAGTCATGTGTGCCTTTCATGGTTAATAAATATGCAAGTAAGAGCGGCTGGATCTTGGTCATTTTTACTAAAACAAATGTATCTCTCTTTAGGAGTGGGTTGAAACCAGTGGTGTGCATGGATTAATACGGTTTGTGGCCCGATTCTTGATAAACGTGTGCTTAAGTATCTGCTTTTGAGCCAAAACACACCCGTAATGTGTCCTCTCAGGGGCCAAACTCATGCTAAAGTGTGCTCCTTGGAGCCAACTTGCACTGATGTACCCTCTTGGGAGATGAAATAGATGCTGGAGTTCCCTCCCTCCTGATTGGTGAACAACACTCACCTGCCCCTTTGGCTGGTAAAAACATGATAGACTGATTTTTTGGGAGCTGAAAACACATTATAAAGTGTGCTTTCAGGGGCCAAAACCTTGCTAAAAACATCCTTTTAGGGGCTAAACTGTTCATTAAGTGCCCTCTTTGGAACTGAAACACACTAAAGTGTCCTCCCGGTTGGTGGATCACACTTTTCTGCCCCTTTGGCTGGTCAAAATGTGATAAACTGACTTCCTGAGAGCCAAAACACTGCACCTTCTTTTCTTTCGCTCCTGCAATTCATAAGGTCTTTGTATGCAACTGGTTAAAACTGTCTAACGATGGCGTCTTTCTCTGAAGTTCAGCTCCATCACTGACATCATCATGATCATTGATAAATTTTTATGTCCCAAAAGCACAACTTGGAAAAAAAAAATTCTTTCCTTAGTCACTTAAACAGAGGTGCAAGTCTCACAGTTGTTCCTTAACTATGTGACCACTTCAAAATCAGTCTAAACTTCTCACAGTGCCAAAAGTAAGAGTTTCATATCACTCAACAACAACGTTTGAGGGAGTTGTTTCATCTTCTGTCGATAGAGCGTATTCGTCATGAAAGGTTTATAAAACTGCCCAAAGGTTTCGTTTGATTTCGTTTTCTCTCATGAACAAAGGCTGATCCAGTCAGCACTTGGTTGAGTCTGTGCATCTTCAATGGATGTTTTCTCATCTTCTTCCCGGGGTTGTATCGTTCATAACATGATGGGATCCAAGAGTTGCATTTGGCAAAACCATCAGAGCAAACAGCAAGTGTCAGAAACAACAATCAGCAGGTATTCAGAGAGTTTATGTAAGAGGCAGACACAAGTTTCTCCACCCACAGCTGCTCTGACATTCAGCACTGTGCAGCCTCGGGCCACGCTGTGATTTCAGGAGAGGAGAGCGCCTCATTTTCCCTGATGAATTCAGCTTCATCTCCTGCTGTAACCTAATGTGTTACACACACTGAAATCCATCACGTTCAGACGCTCAGCGGGCTGCGTCGTGGACCATGTGAGAAATCCTAAAACAGAAGCCGAGACCAGCTGCTGTAATGTGGAAAATTAGAGGACAGGCACAAAACATCTGCAGGAATGCTGTTAATATAGAAATATACATCAAGGGAGGAGTTTTCCTTCAAGCAAGGCTTTTAACTCCAGCTGCAGAAAAATGAGACTTTGGTTCTGCAGGAGAGAACATGCAAGGAAAACCACCACTGGAGGAGTTAAAGAAATACATAATAACACTTAAATACCAGAAAAATATGCAACCTACTCCGAGATACATGGTTGAAATTAGAAGACACACAATGAGCCTTTACCCAGCATCCGTAAACAGGCGGCTATGCATTATATCACCACCGCACACGTTGGATAACAGTATCCAGAGGATCAATGTGGGATTTTGTTTGCTGTTCTGTGATTCATCCTGCTAATGGTTTCCTGGAAGCAGAGGGCATCCCAGGCTCTGCATTCAGCTCAATTATAGTCCCCGTCTTCATTATGTCTAAAGATATGATGCAGGCACAGGTGCAGCTATTTAAGGCAAAGAAACACAGACAAAAACATCTTCAGTGAAAAAAAAATACTGTTTTTAAAAATACTTCGCCAGGTTTTAGAGAATTAAGGGACTTGTGGTATGTTAGAGGAGCTGATCATTTCACCGGGAAGACAAAACTCTGTGCACAAATAACAAAACCAACCAAGAAAATGAAGCCTTAACATAATCATAGATAGACATGTATGTTTGGGAGAAAAAATTAAAACCTTTTTTCAGGCATTAAGAAGAATAAAAATATCCTGACACAGGCTAATATGAATTTCCACCACATGAACCATTGAATTTAGGAGTAAATAACTTTTAAATAGGTGTCTACTGTAGTGACCACTATGCACCACAGGGTTAAGCCATAAGCACATGTAACAGAATATATCAAGTAGTTGAGATTAAATAATTTTAGTTGCCTAAACATCTGCAGTTAGTCCAACACACAAAACCTGTTTTACTTATGGTCACTAAGTTTTTTTTTCTTGAAGTAAATTTTACTCACTGGGCTTTACAGTGTGTGGAATACACAGTGAACTCACAGGTGGCCTGACTCTACGTGGCTCCTGATTGGCTGAGAAATGTGGGCCTTGGTCAGCAGAGAGTAAGTGTGACTTGTGTGATTGTGTGTGTGAGTGTGTGTGTGTGAAACCAGTATAAAAGCCTTTGTAAGAACGTGATTTGCTTCTTAAAGAGCTTTGGTGGAGTTACAAAGGTCTAAAGAGACTTAATGGAACAACACAAATATGACATTGTTTGTCTGAAATGAGCCTGGGAAGTGGTGCAGCCAAGAAAACAGCGGTGACATATATTTTGATAAGGAGGTTATATAACCGCACTGCACAGTGGGAAGATAATACACCCTCATCATTTTTTATAGGAGGATGAGTGGTGACAGTGAAGGCTGGTTTGCATCATCTTCCTGCAGTGGAAATGAGCATCAGTGAAGGAGCAGTGGTGATTTATGGGCATAGAAGCACTGAGTCACTCTTACTATTTCAACCCTTTAAAATGTGCCTCTCTGCTGTTCTCTCAGATATCCTCCACGTCCATATTTATTTCTCCATTCATAGGTCTGTGTTTGTAAAGATAAAATAAAGCACAGTGCACTTTTTCCAGGATTCAATGAACACTTCATAAACTGAACTTAGCTCTGATTAATTTTCTCTTTCAAGAATTTCTGAAATGGGCTCAATAAGGCATCAGCAGTAAGACTGAAAAGCCTCCACTCAGCAGGTTTTCCTGCTTTGAATTAAAGGGCTGCTATCAACACCCAACAGCTGTCAATACCGCCCTGTGCTGAGCTGTATAACTGGAAAAATGCCACATGAATAAATCAAAGGCTCCTAAAGCTTCCTAAGGAGTTGTAATTAAAAAGGCAGGAGGGGTTGTCTTTAAGTTTCTGCTTTTTGGTAACATTTTGGGTTTTATTGTACCGTTATACAGACTAACATGACAGATAGCCCCATTGACTGTTTATCAACGTGTACACTGCACCTCCAGCTCCTCTCACTGTGAGATAAGAAGCTAAAATGTTGCATTGCTGAGGGATTAAATTTCCGAGCTGGCAAAGCCAAAGCATGTGCAGAGACCGTCTTGCTAGTGGCACCGCGGGACTGATGTGACACTCTTTTTATGTTGATGAACCTTTTATGTTCTCATGGCCCTTGAAACTTTGGTGATTATTCTTTTCCTTTCTTTCTTCCACCATTTTAACCCCAAGCCTTCACCATGCTCCAAACTCACCGAACTTTGTTCAAACTTCAGCCCAGTTTGAAACTTTATTTTTGCAGGTGAGATTAACACAGCCCCCAAAACTACTTTGAGCTTCAGGCTTGAAACTCTTTGCGCATAACAATCATGCCACAACCTTTGAAAAATTTTCTCGCGACCACATTGAAATCTTAGCATGAGTTCAGAATTTTGAGTTCATTGTCCAATTTTGACAATTTATAGGGTAGGTATTTGAACAAACTAATCCCACAGTTTTATCTCTATCATCTTCCAATTGGATATGTGCATGCTAGATCCAATGACGATGAAAAGTTTTTACAGGTTTTTTTTTTAATAACTCGATGGGCGTGGCCACAAATGACTCCCAAAGTTAATGACTTTTCAATATATAAGACCAACTTTAATGGCTTCCTTGCAATGTTTGATATGGACCAAACCAAAAAACATGTCCAGTGTTGCAGCCCGAGTGCAAGAAAATGTCTGTTTTTCCGTCAAAGTAAGGCGCCCCCTACTGGCAACAGGAAGATGTGTCTTTTTGCCACCTGCGGCTTGAATCTTTATCATTGCTTTATTGATTTATGGAGCCGCAACCTGTAGCTTTTTTGATTTCTTCATGATAAATAACTTAATCTATTTCAAAATTAACAGCAGAAAAACTAAAACTTTATATAATTTGTGTCCTTTCTTGGTCTGGTAAATTCATGTCGTAGAGTCAGCTTTTGTTTATAATGATATCAACCAGCTCCTAAAGCTAGAAACGTTTAATCATGAATAGACTAACTGCGTTTTCAGAGAATTGAAAATCATTAATGTGATCTGCTTTGTTACCAGAAGGGATAGTATCAATATTGTACCTAACTATGAAATAATATCTTAAGAGATGATTTTATACCAAAACTCAAAAATCACAATAATAAACTGTGAACATAACAGTTAAAACCTGTGAAGTGATACAGTAAATTTTTGTGAAATATAAAAAAATCATGTTTGAATGGAGCTGCAGAACACTGTACCTGAAACAACATGTCCCAGGGGCTTAACTGTAACACGAAGTTCAGACAGCACCTGTGGCTCCTCACCTGAACCACTCACTAACGCACAGGTGACATCGATTTGAAGTGCTGAAGGAATGATATTTAAGTGAAAACATGTCTGCAGAGAAAGCATGTGCCTCTGTGGAAGAACACGCCATGACATGCAAACATTTTTCCAACATGAGCCTTCAGGTGGTTTTTGAACACATCGTCTGGCAGACTGAGTTTTATGAACATGAGGAGAGACTTTTGAGCCAAAGAGATGTCTATGAATGTTCACTCCAGGCTGTTTTCTTAGACACGAGTGAAATCTATGAGAGGAACTGACTCTGATTTACTGAGAGAGTGAATAAACTTCCTGTTTGTGTCTGGATCTAAGATAAAATCAATCATCTAGTTGCTTCTGTTTTGTATTTTATTATCTTAACCACGCTGCAAAAACTGAAATCTAAGCAAGTCATTATGTCTTATTTTTAGTAAAGAAAAATCTCATTATTCTTGATATGGACCACATTCAAATTGTCTTATCTCAAGGTAATTAAGGACAAATATGATGTCAAATTGCTTGGAACAAGTGAAAAACAATCTGCCAATTGGAAAGAAAAATTTGACAGTCAAGTTTCTTGAAATTAGAAAGATGTCTTAATACAAGAAACTTTTTTCTTACCCCATTGGCAGATTTTTTTTTACTTGATAGCAGCAATTTGGACTTAATTTTGTCTTTAAATAATTCAAAATAAGACATTTTTCTGGATTTGTCAATTGAATGTGGCTCATATAAAAAATAAAACGACCATTTTTTACTTAAAATAAGACATAATGACTTGCTGAGATTTCAGTTTTTGCAGGCAGCACTTTGCAGATTTTTGCAAATGAAGCTCAATTATTTTGAATGAAATTAAAAGTTTGACGACGGAACCAACTTGAATTCAGTTCATGTTAACTAAGTTGTCTGTGCTTGGATGTTCTACGATGATAGAAATGCCTTAAAATAAGACATATCCTAAAATGAAAGTTTCATTTTTCAGCGCTTTATATGAGGGATTTTTTTTTTGGGCTGATATTTCTGCAAGAAGACACTGAAATTGAAATAATCTTCATCATGAAAACTGAAACTGAACTTTGTTTCTTGGAATTTAAAGGAGGAAGGGAGTTGAATTTTCAAGTAGGTTGAAGCAATTTCAAAGCAAAATAATTCAGTTTCATAACATTTTTATTTTCATATAATGCTCAACAGAGTAAGACAAATTCAGTCTCTTGTTGCACAAATCTCAGCCCATAACTTTTGGGTAAATTAGCTGTGAGTGAAAGTATCATGAGGAAACATCAGCTCACTTCAGACTTTGCTGCCACCCTGTGGTCCAACCCCTGCACCGTGACTCCATCTCTCATCTGTTGGTCAAAAGACCCAGATAGTTTGACAGCAGCTTCCTTCATGCAGAGACACAGAGACGGTGGATGTCTTTGCATGAGTCAACAAATGTCTAATAGTGTCTTATTGCTTATTCATGATTGACAGCTGTGCTGCAATTCAAGTCCAGATCAGTCGTCCATTTGTAATTAATGAGAGCAGGAGGGCTGTAGACATGCAGGGATGAATAATTCAGCAGCAGGATTGTGTTTTCTAAGTTGCATTTAGCACATGCTGTGTGCTTTGAAGAGAAATGTTAACAGATGTAAAAGATGTTGGAGTTCCAAAAAAGGGATTTTATTTCACAAACAGAGGACAGAATCTTTAAGATCATAATGAAACACTTCTCGTACGACTTAACACACTTAAGCAGCTCGTCAGTCGTGTTATCATAAGTCAAGATGACAGGCAAGTACGTCACACTAATTAAATCAATAGCAAGCCAAAGTTAGAGAGAATAAGCAACTCTGGATCAATAAGCTCATCTCATGTGCTGCTTTGTCTCGCAGCAACACGTAGACGAATCGTTCATTCAGAGCTGCTCAACACATCATAAAAGTCATTAATCATTTCCACCACAGAGGTAGAGCAGAGCCTTCTGGTAGTCTCCACCTGTGTCCTCCTGCAAAGACAAGACCAGAAATTATTTCATTAAGAGCAGAAACATCCAGAGCACATCCTTGTTAAATATCTCCAAAATCCCTGCTTGTATTTGGCATTTTTCCCGATGACACTTGTCTGGCACAGCGACTCTTCTCATGCATGTGGGCAGCTGTAACGCAGAAGAGCGGATCGTCGGCTCCTCCTCTCCACATGTTGTTTGAGAGTTTGTCCTTGAGCTGGACAATAAACCCCTGAACTGTTTGTATTGTCTCTGTCGCTCTCAACAGAATTGTCAAAGTGCCAAATTAATGTGACACAGTGTTGTCATGAATCTCAACACTGTCGCCCTTCAGTTGACACCCACAGATCCTGTCAGCAGGCTCAGCATCAGAGCATCAAAATGAACCAAAAAGCTCATTTAACCTGCACCCGTGTTACTCTTTATAATGCTCTGAATTGTTAAAGATCATTTAGAAAGTTTCTGGATGCTCGTGCAGCTGCTTGTGTGCATCAAGTTTCAACACAACATTACGAAACAGGAAAAGAAAAATCTCATTGCATCCTCCTGGGAGTGATCACATTGAGCTCATGATAAAGACAGGAACATGTCACCAAGCCTCACTTTAACTTCACCCAGTTGCCACATCGCTGTGGAAAATCTGCCTGTGGCACTGAAGGTGGTTTTCCCAAAGGACCATCATTAAAATGGGAGTGAATGTAAAAGTGTTGACAGGACATCCTGATGCACACAGGGTCAGCTGACACTCCTCCATTTTTAAGGTTTTCCTCCATGGAGGTTTATTATTTCTTAACCTCTCCTTCAGTCAAGTAGAAGCTATTTAAGAAAAACAGAGATGTTATCTCTTGGTGGAGTTCATGAGCAGGGGCAGAAACACAAACGCACAGAAAATATCCAGGAATTCAAATCAGAAGGTCATTTTCTTGAGGCATGCATCAGTTAATTCATACATAAATAATCATATGTAGTTTGTGCATTAGACAAGTGGGATAATTGAATAGAAATGGCGCCATCTTTTGGTCTGTTTTAAGGCTTCAGGATGAATTGGTGAAGTTCACACCAAGCAGAAGCATTCAGCGAAACATGCAGTACCCTGAGTGTCCACTAGAGGCACAGGAAACTTCTTACACCCATATTGAATGTCATTTTTTTAGTTTTAAAGTTCTAATTCGAGGCTTTCATAACTTAACTTGGAGAGGCCAAAAGGGAAACTGATACGTAAGGGCACGAGACTTATTCAATATGCCAAGTTTACACCTGTAATACCCTTTTTTTTTTTACAGCAGAATTAACACGTTTACAGGCCTCAGTTACATCAGCCATTTGTTTCTAAAGTGGAGGTTTGAAGCCTTTGGTCCAGTGGTGCCACATAAGTAATGCTGACTCATCTTACTTAGTTTGACCTAGCATGAGTCAAAGAGGCGCAGTTGAAACAGACTTTGCAGCTGGTGTGTCACTCACCTTGTCACTGTCAGCTGCTCCTCTGATTGTCCAAAACTCTTTATTCTGATAACCTCTAAACTGAACATCACAATCCATCTCTGTGTGCCATTACTGAAGATAGCTATCCAAACCAAACCAAGCTGTAAACCCTCAACATTTTGCTGTGAAGATTGTTAAATTGGTGTGTATGTGGTTTTAGATCCCTTCAATGACAGCCTCAAGTGGACACCTGAGGAACTGCAGTGTTTTAGCAGTTCTGTGTGGGCTTCACTTCTAAAGATTGAAAGTTAGCATTTAGATTGAGTGGCTTGTTTCTTGATTTGTTGACACTATACAGAGTTTTTATCATGTTATATTTGGTGAAGAGTTGTGCAAAGCTTTGTAAATTTAGTGCCAGGACCAATTTGACGAACAGGGGTGTCTCCATACAAGCTTTTCACTTCCGATACTATACCAATATTGCAGCCTTGAGTATAAGCTGATGCTGCTATTAATCAGATATGATATCAAAATGGTGTGATGTTCAGTGCCTCTTTTTGGTCTTCAAGCCTTGAATAAAACCTTGGGAGAATGTTTCAAGTTTAAATGTTAAACTTCTCCAGTTCTGTGCCACCACGAGAAACTTGTGTATGACAATTTTTGCACTCAGCTGCAACATCTTTTTCAGACTTGATTGAAAAATACTGACACCACTCCTCTTTCTTGCTACTTTGTTTTTGATAATATCGGACCGATACTGGATTTCAATATCAATATCAGGACACCTCTAATTTCAAACATGGCATAGTTTAGCTTCATAGAACTTTTTCAGAAACCAATGGGTGACACCACTGAGACTATTTCCATATTCTACAAATATGTATACCAGTTCTCAGTACTCAAAACTTGTGTGCATTCGTAGCAGTTAGTTACATATCCATTTAATTGCATACAAACTATTTCAGCTCCTTTAAAGTTCAGTAAAAGATTGTGTTAGTATTTACTTTCATCTCTAGGCGGCTTGCATTTTCTCTCTACTTTATTGACACTTTTGTATTCTTCCCCCTACATAGGTGAGGTTAGGACTTTGTAGCTGTTAAGATGCCCTATATTTCAGTTTTATCATCACAGCAGCTGGTAATTCCAGTCAGAGCCAAACCAAAGCCTCAGAGGAGCAATGATCAGTAAAACAACACCCTAGATGCATATAAATGTTAAATACCAGCTTTAAATGTGTCTGACGTGAAAGAAGTCTTAGAAACTTTTGAAATAGTGTCACTATGAAAATAACTACTTTGATAAAAGAGGTTTTATAATTTTCTACACTCATTAAACTCATTAAATGTTTTTTTACAATACCTCAAGTATCTATTTAATAGTTATCTGGCAATAACTCCGTATGAACATCTGGCCTCTGAAGAATACACCAATTCATCCCAGTTTGTGTGTGAGGCAGGGAAGTAGTTTCATCAGGCTGAACAAGGCATTTAAAGCAAATCACTAATCTCTCTATCACTGCACTGATGTGAATGGTGTATAAGCAGCAGAACCAATGTACACCCAGCTGGTGCTTTAAAGAACACAGAGGCACAGATGAGTATGTTTAGAATACTAAGCAGATAGATGTGAGGGGAGTTTGGCTTTTTTTCTGCTGGTGAACGTCATTAAATACAGTGAAAGATATGGCAGAGAGGAGGGAATGAACGTTCGCAGTCGTACCTGGATTGTGGTATACAGAGAGGCTCCGTACTTCTTTTTGAAGACGGCTCTGATGTCCAACATATCCACCTCGCTCCTGGACACCATTATCCTCATCAGGGTGTCATCATCAGTTCCAGCACGCTGCACAAAAACAACTTCCTTCAACAGCTGGAGGCAACAGTTTAGAAAGTGACATTCTGATCCAGCTTCACTTCACTTTCTTAGATTTTTCCCTGTTCGTCTTAAAACCAGTTGCTTTGTTTTTGTTTTGGGATAAAACCAAACAAAAATACCTTCCAGCAAAACGGAGGGTGAGATGTAAAGAAGTTTACAGAGCTGCTGTTGCACGCTGACACCTACCCTCATTGATCCGTACAGGCTGTCAGCAAAAAACTCTGGTACATTCCTCACACACTGCACTGTGAAGAGGAAAAACACAAGAGGCCGTGACAGGTTTCTATGTAAAGCCGGGTCCCTGCCAAGGTAATCTGACATTGTATTATCTCTGACTTCTGCTCCCAAGTGTGTTTCAGTCTTACATGCACATCAGATACAGAGACTTAATGAAGAGTCAAGTATCAGCGTGATGAATCTCTTGTCTTACCGACAGCGAGCAGTAAGTTTTCCAGATTCCCTGTGGTCTCTCCTTTAATGCTGTCCTCGATATCTGAGCCTTTCGAGATCTTTTTATAGGCATCGAACACTATAGAGAACGATGAAAACAACAACAACACTTTTAATGTCCCCTTAGGGATCGAACTAAACCTGATTCTGAGTTTAGAGATGTTGCTATTACTGCAGTTGGAGTAAATTGTACATGAATGTGTAAGCTGAAGAAACTTAAAGCAGCCAATTTAAGACCATATCTGTTTCTGAGCTTAATAAAATCATTTCACTGAGCTCTTGAACTCCTGTATACCATTCAGAAAACTGGAACATTAACTGAGATTTGAAAAGACGTCAAAGTTTCATTAATTGTGCTGGAATGGACTAAAAGGAGAATAATTTCTTCCACTTGAGCTTCAGTTCACCTCTTCTAAATTTTGTGTCTCAACTCCTTCTTTCTTTTAGTATTCTGGTGAGTTTCACTTTGGTCTTTTGTTACCAAAAACAAGTTGTGCCATTTTACCCTCTGACCTCTCTCTTGGCAAAAAGCAGCTCCTGCCCTCAGGACTGTTGTGAGTTCACGGTTGTTGTTTTTTTATCTCACTCCTACAAACTGTGGTTCTCTACTTTTTGTCATGATCTCACCTTGTGAGTTAAAATGTTGTGTTTAGAAAACTTTAATCTCTTGGGCACATTTCTACTAGACCTGGATATTTGTGTTTTGTTCGAACAGTGTGGCAGGGATCATGTCGTTGGATGGAGTCAAACCATTTTGGATAAAAGCCAGAAAAATAGCATTGTTTTGTTTGCAACCTATAGCACGAAAAACACCAGTGATTTAACTTTGATAACTATAAAAAGATAAGTTATCACTTAATCTAAACAAGACAAAAATCATGATTCCACATTCTGTGTAACTCACTGATTCTTCCTTCTCTAGAAAACTGTACAGAGACATGAAGAAACACCCACAAAACTTAATTTCAACGACCTTTCATTCTGCAAAGTGAGTAATCAGAATCATTCATGATGTTGATTTTCAAGTACACACAAATTATTTCTTTTTTTCAATCCATAACTCTGAAATTTTTCAATTTGGTGAAGCAAAAAGCACCTCAACTTTTAAACAAAGGGAGGAATAATAAGCTGCTAAAAAACACTTAGAAAATCAGAAAATGTCTCTTGAAAGAGAGCGAGTTATAACTCAAGAGAAAATTAAATCAAAAGTCTGCGTACAACATCCAAAAGTTTCTGTATCATAGTTGGAACAGACTGAGTGCAGACACAAAACACATTTTGAGCATAACTCTCGAAGTAATTTCAAAAAGAAGCATGAATAAATCTACAGTGATGAACAAATACCAAAAGGGGAAAAATTTGTATTGTGTGGTAAATGCGTTTGCAAAAGTGTAAATGCATTTTTTCTGTATGAGTTATACATTTTATATTGTAGAAGCCCATTTCCACCTGTTTAAAAAAATAAAATGAAAAAATTTTATTATTTCAGTTTGGAAGTATGGTAAAATTTAAGGGGGTGGGACTAAAAAAAGTTTACTTTTTTTCTTACTCCTTTTTGCTAACCTATACTAAGATGCTTAAGAAATTCCGGATTCAAATCATCGTCTTGTTTTGTTTTCATTTATTTTTTTATCTATTGTATTGTTACTTATTTGTAATTTTAACTGATTTTAAGTTGTAATTTACTTGGTTGAAATAAAGATATCAACTCATCAGTCAACACTCTAACAGATTCATCAAATTAATCTAAGAGTTAAATCATCTTTGTGAGAAATTCTTCAAATATTCTACATTTAATGGCATAGATATCAGATTAAAAACAGCAATTCTCATTTGACATGACTTCTGTTACGGAGGCTGAAATAGAAACATCAGACTTTTTCAACAATGCTCCTTGTGAAAAATAACAATCCAGTGGTAAATCCTTCCATCCTTCCAAATAGCTGTCAGAAATGTTGGTCTTTCTACATATCAAAGAAAACTGACAGGAAGCACCTTCACCTGCTAAAAGTGAAAGCCATGATTTTTTTTCTTTTCCTCTGTTTTCAAAAACTCTGCCAACTTCTCGTCATTTATCTCAGTGTTAAAGGAAGATATTATCCTGGTTTGATAACTCGGCACAGATGTTTCTGTACATCTCATTATTTAGGACAAAGGTGTTCAAAGATCTGTGAGAATATCTCAGGAAACAGCTGCATATCCTCCTCTGTATCTGACCTTTTAAAGAGCTGAATTATTTAGATTACAAACTAAGAGCGAACATGAATGGATAATGTTGGTGCAGAGTCTCTAACCTTCTCTCGTATTCAGGATTCAGACATCATATCAGCGACACACTCTGGCACAGACTGACTCACCTTTCCTGAGATGCTCTGCGCTCCTGTTGCCAAGGATTGTGATAAATTTTTCCTCGTCCGTGCCAAACTTGCCCTCCCCGGCGGCGTACAAGTCCTGCAGTGGCAGATTGTGCATTCACACTCACACACGCAAAGTAACCTTGTGTGGATGTGATTTATTGAATGAACGAGCAAAAATGAGAGAGAGCGCATGTGAGACCTTGTGTGATGTCAAACCTGCAAATAAAGTTTGTTTCTCTCAGTTTTCTCTTTGCTGCCGGATTCAAAAATCTCCTGAACGTCAAGGCTTTAATTTGCAAGATCAACTGATATTTTGAAAAGGGACTTAATAACCTTATTTGATGTTAAGAGACAAGAAGGATCACAACAAGTTTATCATCATTGGATCCCAATCCACAGCTCAATATTCAAAATTAATGATGGACTTAAGGTCCATGATGATCTACTCTCAAAGGTTTGTGTCATGCAATAAACATATTTATTGACTGCTCTTCAGCCTGGAGCTTCAGATTAACTTCACAAACAGAATCTTAAACTTGATGCTGAATAAAAAGTTGTTTTGCAGTGATGAGTGTACAGGAAGAAGGTTTCTGATTCAGATCATCATGTGTTATTTTCCGCACCCAAAAAATAAGCTGTAAGGAGAAAAGGATGGATGGATGTAATCTGGATTCATATGTACAAATTATTGTAGTAGATTTGAACATTAAGTTGCAGTTTTCAAAACTTTCTTTTTAGAAGCAGAAAAGAAGATGATACACAGTTCAAAAGATCAAGGATTTTCAAAATGTTGGGTTTTTTTTGGCATTTTTCTTTACCATCCTTCATTTCTCAACACTTATCTTAACTTTTCCCTGCTTTGACTTCAAATATATTTTTGTCAAGGTAATTTGGTTTGTTAAATTTCTCATTACATTAGACACAACTGTACATTAAAGTGTTCAACAAATTGTGAGTGCAGTAATGGCAACAGCTGAGAGTGCAGTAATGGCAATGATGTATGCAGCTGACATGCTGAAGTGCCTTGGTTTTGATAGAAAACAGCCACTATTAGTGGGCAGCCCACAGATTGTGGTTATAACTCTGGTTTTGTGAAAGATTTGTAGAATAAGAAAGTAATAAATGACATTCGTTCACATTCAAAACCAAATGTTTCCTTTTATCAGATTGTACCTTTGCATCTTTCTCGATCTTTTCCTCGTCCACTCCCTCCTCCCTGCTCCCCTTCATGGACAGACATGTAGAAAGACAGAGGGATAGGTTGACAAACAGAGAGTAAGTAGGTCAGTGTGGATGGAAACACGGTGAACTCAGACCCACTCTGAGCCCCCGTCAGACCCGGTAACCCCTGAAGACTACATTATCTGCTGAGTGTCCCAGAAACACACAGATAATATTTCTGCCTGTACTCCCCCTCTCCTTTTCACCCCGACAACACACAAACCTAAACCTCTCATGACTTCGTAATGGCATCACCAGAGGCTCTCATTATCAGGAGAGGAAACACAAGCCCCTCCTTTCGTACCTGCAGGAGGATTACCAGCAGTTTCTGATAGGGCCCCGAGGTGTCACCGCAGATATCTTTCTCCAGTTTGCCGCTGAACTCTAGGAGAAAGAGGAGAAGAGGGACAGAAGATTGCTTACACTTCCAGCTCGGAAAAGTCTAATGGTTGCAATCGACCTTCCTGTGCTGTCCTCCGTTCTGTGGGAAGATCTCCAACAGCGGAGATTTGATTATTGGGCTAAAAGACAGCAACGCCTTCTCTATTTCCCAGATCAAATAAAGCGATCTCTTTGCCTTTGGTCCTCTAAGCCTGAGTTGGTGCTCATTTTCCACGGAGGTTTGTTGCTGTTTGAATGCTGCTATGTAACAACCAAACTTGTACAGATAAATGCAGGTGTAATGATGGATTCTGTACCCCAAAGACCAGCGTATCTAATATCAGGGTACCAGAAGGATCACAAAACATGTGAACTGTGCTCTTGGGAGAGAGGGCCTCTAAATTAGGTGTTTTTCAAGCCTTTTACCTGAAAAAAACATTAAATTCTCTGTTGTGTTGAAGAGCATCCATTAGAAGTGTCTCAGATGAACGATACAGCAACAAAGGTGATAAATCAAACGTGAAGCCTGGTCCTCTTCGGAGGGGTAAGAAAATTCCAAGTTCTTTGTGTAAAACTGCACAGAATCTCAAATTCACTAACTAATTACTTTAATTTATATATAGCAGTATAATCATAGTATGGTCTAATAGTCTAATAGTAGTAGTAGTAGTATAGGATAATAGTAGTTTAGAAGAATAATGTTGTAATTTTCATTTCCTTCACCTAGACCTCCAAATCCATGGCTACAACCTTCTTTTTTTGTTGACGACCACTCTGCTTTTCCAAACTCTCCGTGGACTCTCTTTCTTTTTGTTTACATGTTCGTATTCAATTTGATGTAAATTTTTGTATTTTGTTTTATTTTGTTTTTTTTATATTTCTCAATGCACAATTTCACAACCCATGCACGGGTGCTGTATGATTCCTTTTTAAGTCTGTTTTCTTTTTCTTAATTGATATATGGGCGTGTGGGAGGGGGGTTTTGGCTACAGGTAATTTTTAATTTTGTAATAATGTTGCATGCAATGTCTTGTATGTCTTTGTAACCTGCTACTGCGTACTGTGAATTTCCCCCGGGATCATTAAAATATCTATCCATCTATTTATCTATCTATGGAGACAGATGGTAGCACATTCAAAATCCTTATCTAAACGAATGTTTGTGAATTAATGTTTAAAATTCACAACTTTTGTACCTGTTATTATCTGCACACGCAATCATAGTAGATCACCACAACACGCTCACTCACAGCACCTGCTTTTTTAGTTTGAGCACACAATTTAGCGTCGTTATTTGAGATCTTTGTAGATCAGGCCCATAGTTTCATACACCTATTATTTAGGTCTAATATGAATGAAATATATTGACTGCAACCGGGTGAATTTGCATGACATTTTTTCCACAACTACTGAGTGTATTTGGGGAATAACTTCTGATGAGTTTGGGGACTCAACAACTTCCCATCAAAAGAAAATATCTCGATAACTGTAGGAAGCATCACCATGAAATTGAAACCACTGAAGTTGATGGTCCCCAAAGAAAAGACTCTAGTTAAAATTGAGATTTTCTTTCTTTGCATCCAGGGCGATATAACAAAGTTGTGTACCAAATAACTGCAAAACTAAAGATGTGCGTGTTATCAACAGCTTAAGGATGCACTAACAGTGGAATCAACCTCACAGTCTATAAGTTATGTTTGCAATCATTCTTCTGATGGGTTTCTTATCCCAAAGGATGGTTTAACGTCTTCTTCATTATAGCGTTATGTTCATTCAGTGGTTAATAGTGCATTATGAGGTGAGCAGAAGTTGTTCTCAGTTTTGCATTCCTGAGTTTTTATTGTTTATATGTGTTCATTTCTGGTTTCATGAAAAAGTGCTGCTTCAGAAAAGTATCACACTTGTAGATGATTAAACTATGTACTTTTTTAGAGGTGTTCAGGTTATCGTCAGTGCTCTTTAAGCGTCAAAAATAATCAGAATGAGTCATCGATACTTCCCTGAGTAAAACACATCCCTCCACTTTTGTTCCTCTCCTCCACAGCTGAAAAAAGTCACCTTTCTTGTAGACTTTGATGATATCTTTAATCTGCTCTCCAGTCCTGGAGGCCAGGATCTCAATCAGCACGTCGTCATCGGTCCCTGCCCCCTGGGAACGAAAACACAATATGTGGATGAACTCAATATGAGGAAACATGGCTTTGTGTTGTAGCCGCTCCTCAAAGCAATCTTATCTTCTCTTATTATATTCATCTTGAGGTTGGTAAAGAGACAAAAGCTAAAGAAATGTGATAAAGAAACAGATGATACACTAAAAAAGCGTGACATTAGAGGATAAACTGAGTCTGCTGGAGTGAATCAGCTTCAGGGTTCAGCCAGACTTACAGGATAATTCTGCTCTCTTTCCAGCAATTAACCTTCGAGTGAAATTTATCAGATGAACTCGAAGAAAAGTGAGCAGTAGGTGAGGTGGGAGAGTGGGGGCCAAGTCCTTAATGCTTTGCCTTCACTTTGATTGAACATTTCATTTCGAACTCGTACCGCAAATGTAAATGTGATGAAACTGTAATAAGTGGAAAGAAAAATCCATCTGTAGCTTATTAAAGGATCAGGAGCCTGCTGAACCTTTCTGTCCTCAGGCAAACTTCCCTCAAACTTTATGAGCCTTCAGTGTGTGACATAAAGAGCGGCGGAGGATCGTACGCCAGACTGAAGACGAGAAAAGTCTATAAAAACAAATTAGCCCATAGGTCCAAGCCTACAGCTCCCATTATATGATATAGCTCTATATTCTGTGTGACAGCCTTATTCGTCTGAGCCGCATTAAAGCAGCGATAAAAGAATAAGGGCAGAATACCATCATGAATAAAAGACTAAAACTGTAATAGGAGGCAGAGTGATACCTCCAACAGACACCGGCTTTAACCTTTTATATCCAATAAAAATACACCTGGAGTGTGTGATGCCGCACTTTTCACTGGTAAAGTTCCTTATATGTGACCTATTTGATGGTTACAAGAGAGCAAAGTGAGGTATTCGTCGGGGAAAATTAATTAGACATATTCAGGACAAATTTAGCAAGGAACACTTTGTCCACAGGGGGCGCCAAAATCAGCACAAACCTCAAGGTCTTCCCAAGAGCTTCACATAGAATTATAAATACCCCTCTGTGAATCTAATGTGAAGTTAAAGGTATAAAAAAGTAACATATGGATTTGAAATAATCCCCCTGAGCTGGATGTTGAAGTAGAGCTAAGAGAAGACTAATGGTTTGGTTGCATCTTTTTCATTAAGTCGATTCCTTCTCCATGGAGCCACAGTCTGACGTGCACCATTCAGAGAGGCCGATGGCTGCAATCCACCATATCTACAGGACCTCCAGGACCCTGAGTCGAGCAGGTAACATAGTGGTTGACCCCGCTCACCCTGCACTACTGAAGTCTACCCCCTCAGGCGAGAAGCTGCAGAGCAACAGAACCAAAACCTCTCACCACAAAAACAGTTTCTCCCCCTTTACTTTACATCTTATGAATGATGCCTTACATAATATTAACGAGATCAAAACATGTTCTCATATTGTAAAACACCAAGACAGCTTCTTTGCTTGTGTAAAAACTGCAAATAAACTGATCTGATCCCGAGCGTCACAGCAAATATTGTTTTGCAGACAGACATCTAATGAATCAGCGAGACAAAACTCTGAACTGATCAAGCCTGTGATAAAATGAAAACTAGATCTTCAAATTAATTGGTTTGTGTCCTTGCCTTTGTAATCAATTTTTCATTTAGTTTGATTTTCATCCTTTCAAAATTAGAAGCTCCTGACTAACCATGAATTAATCCCCCTGATCCTTCAAAGTGATGAAGCTCTTCATTTATGAACTTTAATGTCATTTTTATGTGTAACCTGGATGTGAAAGAACTTCACAACAAGGATGCAAGCTCAGGAATTATTTTACACTAAGGGTTACATCCATTTTCATCAGTTAGGAAAAAATGAAAAATGAAAGACAGGCTTGGTTCAGATTTTTCTTTTTAAACCACATTAAGCCATAATTATGATGATGAGAAGTTCATATTATGAAATGATAAAGAAAAGATTCTGTGATAAAAAGTGAAAATATATGAGATCCATGTAGATGAATTTGACTCTTAAACCATAATTTTCCCTTCTATTCTCATAATTATGACTTTCTATGGCACAATTTTCAATTTTTTTTCCAAAAATAAAGACTTTCCTTATATAATTTTGACTTTTTATCTCATAATTTTGCCTGTTTAGCTCATATTTCAACCTTTTTCTCATAATGAATTTTTATCTCATATTTATGACATTTTATCTCATGATTTTGACTTTTGATCTCATAATTATGACATTTTATCTCATAGCTATGACTTTCTCTCTTGAATTTGACTTTTCATATCATATTTATGACTTTTCATCTCACAATTTTGATATTTTTAGTCAGATAATTGTGACTTTTTATGTCACAATTCCAATTTTTATCTCATAACAATGACCAAATCTTATCATTTTATTTTTTCCTCCCTCAAAATTATGACCTAATATGGAAAAGAAAATATCAACAAACACAGACCACTGTATTTTTTTTTTACACTAGATCTTTACATTTGTTGATTGGCTACATTCAAACACTTAAGACTAAATGACTAAATCTTTTTTTTAAGAGACACATTTTAAAACTTTATACAAACCATTTAAGGCAGGTATATGTTTTGTTTTTAATTTCACATTTTGAAATTTGTGATGGATTAATTTTTTGTCCAAGAGGCAAACACAATAGATATGGAGGTTTTTTGTTTTTTTTATTTTTTTATTTTGCAGGGGGTGCGTTGTTTTTGGAGGGAGAGAAAAGGAGGTCTTGAATGACTTTGGATGTAATACTACAAACAAACCAGCGCTTTGGCATCACCAGTTGACCTGATGAAGATGTTTTCGGATTGTGGGAAAAGCCGGAGAACCCGGGGTGAACCCACGTATCAGTGCTTTTTTAAAACACCGTCACCAGCGATGTTTCAGGGTCTAAAAAATCTCTGGCAACAGGCAACAGCAGAATCTTGCAAAACTCAGTGTAACCAACATTTTGCTGAAACCAACACATCAGTAACAGCTGCGTTCAACAAGTTCCCGAGTCCGATGGGGTTTGAATGTCTTTATACATCATCCTTTACTTATTTCATTCAATTTTGCAACACAGATCTCTAATAGAGACGTTAGTGTCTTTGAATGTTAGTGCTAAGTTTGTATTTTTACCAACCGCTTTTACATTAAGTCATTAAGTTAAATTAATGATGGAGCTGAGAAGCTGAAGGCTGAATTCCCACAGATCCATATCTCTAATTTGTATCGACAGCACATATAAACAGAAAAGACAAATGTATTTTAAGGGGTAAATGGAGAAGGATAAATGTTAAAAACAGACAAAATAAGAAGAGCAGATGACTGAATTTTGATGCTTCAGGTGCAACGCTGTGATTTGTAGGTGTGATTACTTCCAGTTGGCAAATCAACTTGAAAGTGTCTCTTCTCTTGGCAGACATTTGGACTTGTTGATCACAGGTGTAACTGATATCATTAATAATGGCTGAGGTCCATTTATGTGGGCCAGTGCTGGGGCTCATTCATTGTGTATGCTGCATCACAGCTCACTGGTCTGGCATAAAGAGAAGGAGGTGCTCATCACTGATATTAGTTTTTATACATGTATCTGCAGGCACGACATGTCTGGAGGCAGATATGGGTGGAAACATGCGATGCATAAAAATATTATGATAAGAAGTTGTCCATATATTCATGTATGGAAAAAAAAGTGGCCCAAATGAGTATCCAATGTATAGAGATAGTGAATCATTCTGCAGGGACCTTCTCTTGTGCTTTTGCAGAGTTACTCAGTGCATGTATAAGTAATTTTCTCTCTCTAGTGTATATTGGGTGTATGACTCATTGCAAATCTTTGCAAAATAAAATGTAAAAAGAACCCTTTTTTATGCACTGCTAGTTACTATGACTGGAGTTAAATTTGTGCTTCTGTCTTCTCATTTCCAGATATGTAAATCCCAATCAGCAAGGGCTTGACAATTTCTTCTATATCTGCTTTTTGTTGAATACAAATTTAGCTTTTTTTACCAGCCTGATTTTCTCATGTTAGTTTTTTTAACATGTTCAAATAAAATAAAGAAAAGTGCATGTAAAGTTGTAAAAAGTATCAGAAGTTGAGGTGTATGAATGCGAAGATGAACCAAAAACACAACAGAAATAACATCATCTGAGTGCATGACATTTATTTTGACATTAAACTAAAAGATTAACTGGACAAAAATAGGAAACTGCTCAGTTACCTTTAGAGCCTTATGAAGCAGTGATGCATCATATGTCGTTGGAGGGGTCATCATAGCCACAATCAGAGTCTCAAAAAGACCACCGAGCTCTGATTTCAACGCACTGACCAAATCCTGCAGGAAGAAAAAACGACAAACAGAGAGACAGAGTTTGTGATGAACTTTCTGTAACTTCTCAGCATTTAAATGCTGCAACATTTAAAGGACAAAACAAATGAGCTTCAAAGTGTTTCTGCTCCATTCTCTGTCTTTCACTGTTGAACTTTTGGCTGTCAGATGTATCTACAGAAAAAAAAGTTTCTCAACTTGTAACAAATAAGCACTAAGAATTTTCATAACTGAAAAAAAACAACAAACTTTGAAAAGTGTTTAAAGTTTGTCTGTTGTTTAAGGCTTATGCAACCTTGTATGTCAAATACTCCTGAATAAAAGCCATCATGAAGCACAGAGAGCAATTTGAAAAGGCTTAACGGCCACTGCCAAGGGGAAGCAGAAGAGCCATGAGACAGCTGTCATAATCTAACAACAGTAAAGACTGTGAGAAGAGCCTCAAACGTTTCAGTAAATGAAATAATGTGAGAAGTTTATGGAAGAAATATCCAAGCTGATGGGCAAAGTGACAAACACTGTTTCCCTAGCTAATGTTTTGGCCTTTAGCCTGTGCATAATACCTTTGGCTCATGATTACGTCTTTAGCTGGTGTTTTGGCCTATAGCTCATTTTTTGGCCTATGGCTTGTGTTTAAGCTGAAAGCCCATGTTTCGGCCTAAAGTCCATGTTTTAGTCTTCAGCTCTTGTTTTTGCCTTTAGCTCTTGTTTAAGCCTTTCCCCATGTTTTAGTACCTAGTTGGTGTTTTAGCCTTTAGCTTGTGTTTTAGCATTCGGCTTGTGCCTTCGCCTTAAGCTCCTGTTTTTGCCTTAAGCTCCTGTCTTTACCTTTAGCTCACGTTTTAGCCTATAGCCCACTTTTTGGCCTTAAGCTCGTGTTTTGGCCTTTAGCCCCTGTTTGAGTACCTAGCTGGTGTTCTAGCCTTTAGCCTATGTTTTACTCTTTAGCTAGTATTTCAGCCTTTAGCACATGTTTTGGCCTAAAGCCCATGTTTTAGTCTTTAGCTCCTGTTTTACTCTTTAGCTAGTATTTCAGCCTTTAGCCTGTGTTTTAGCCCTTAGCTTGTGTTTTAGCCTTTAGCTCATGTTTTAGTCTTTAGCTCCTGTTTTGGCACATAGCCAATTTTTTAGCCTTTAGCTCCTATTCAAGCCTATAGCTCATGTTTTGGCCTTTAGCCCATGTTTTAGCCTTAAGTCTGTTTTAGCCTTTTCCCCATGTTTAAGTACCTAGCTAGTATTTCAGCCTTTAGCTCATGTTTTGTCCTTTGGCTCTTGTTTTTATCTTGGCCTTTGTTGTGTTTTGTCATAAAGACTTTGGTGTGCCATAAATCAATCTCATCCAGTCCAACCTGATCAGGGATCATCACTTGGAAATAACCTTTTTTTCTGCGTTTTTTCTCCCATTTTAAGTTGTGGATTATGATCAGGCATAAATCTAAATATGAGACTTTTTCAAGATCACTTGGAAAGTCCTCACAGTCCCTTTAAATGAGAATAATAACTAATGCTTGAATATTCTGGAGTACCTTTTTTTTCTACACCAACAGCTTCTTAAAACAGTAACAATAACTCACAAGCAACTTCACCTTCATCATTGATTTCTGCGTGTAATAAATCATGTCTGGACATCGCTAGGAGCACGACATGAATCGATGAAAACAGCTGATATTTCTGCTACAGATTTTTTACGATGTGTGCGTGTGATTCTCCTCGTTATACAGGTGGCTCACACATTCATCAACAGCGAAACAGCTCAATAAATGAACCCTAGGACAGGAAAACCCTCGATTTTTCTGGATCACATGTGCCTTTCCTCGTTCACATAATAGTTGCTTTCATTTCATTTAAAAAACCTTTGTTCTCCTTTTTATTCTGTCAAAAGTTGCACAACAATATCTATAAGTTATAGATAACTCATAAAGGAATATGAGCTTATAAAGCCTTCAAAAATACAAAATTAGGCCATTAAATGTGAGATTCTGCTTTATGCTCTGGCTGTTATATAAGACTTTCATTAAAAAATAAGCAGTAGCAGACCATTACTGTGTTTTATTTCACATTATAGCACACTGAAAATGTAATGAAAGCACAATAAGCCCCTACGTGTGCACATTTGGATAAAACACTATAATCTTCTGATTCTCACTGAGCTATACTTTGATCCGTCTGACAGCTCCTCTTTACTCTCAACCTGTTTCATCTATTTTTATTTCAAGCTGCAATTACATTAGTCAGAGCGCTTTTCAGAAAACCCACACAGGAGGGAAATTAACTTGCTGCTTTCAATCCACAGGTGGCCACAAAGCAACCTGACAGCGTGACAGTACGGTAAAGAGTTAATGGGCCCGGCCTTTGAGAGTGACAGCACGCTCTGCTTAGTGGAAATGGCAAGAAACTGGTCTCACCATCAGGTCTGTGATTTATTCTCTTGAGTGGTTGTTAAACCTTCCTACAGAATGTCATCTTGTTTTTCTGTGACTCATAATGACAGAAAACCTGACGTTTCCGATGACTGGATCACTTAAAAAATCATTTATGTAGTCGGTGATAATAAAAGCCGGACACATATGAAGCATTAAAGGCATCGAAAGTTCACATATTAAAAGTTAAATTGCTTCATTCTCTATGAAATTGCTTTAATATAACATATGATAAGATTAAATCTTTAAGGCTTATGCAACCTCGTGCAAGTAGCAGACTCCCTCAGCCTCTCACATGAGTAGTTTTCCACCTGTTGACAAATATCTGAAGGGTTTAGAACAAGGACCTTTGTCCACCAACAACATTTTGATATTTTTCAGCCGGCAGCAACCAAAGCATTTCATCATCCTCAGGGCTCAGTATCCGCTGCTGTCTGCTGTTTTTTTTTCTTGTTGCAGCACTTTTTGAAAAAGTTTTAAGACTTTACACTGCTGAGCTTGTCAATGTCACTTCTCCCAAAATCTTTTGATACCAACTTTATCAACAACAACAACAACAACTGGGAAGAAGACTGTGAATCTGGTGGTCTTGGACGAGCGATTTCATTTAGACAAAAATTGGTCTGAATTGGTACAAATCCCAAGTGCCGTCCGAAGATATTTGGTCTCTTTAGTCTTCATGCCTTGTATGTCAAATACTCTTTAACAAAAGCCATAATGAGGCACAGAGAACAATTTAAAAAGCTGAGTGTTTCTAAGTCATGAAGTTACAATGTAAATGTTGTGGCTGGTGGAAAAGGTACAGGTCTGAGGCATAAACGCAGCTGAAACCATCCCAAACAAAGTGAAATGACTGGATGTTTGCTAAAAATCAAGACTTTTTTTCAGCTTTTTGTTTCTGTTTTTGATTTTTTTTTTTTGTTTATTTTTAGTTAATACAGCATTTTTTGATCTGGCCTTGACCATAGACTGTATAATCAGTGGACGTAATGACATTCAGCTCAAACTGAAGCTTCAGCAGATGCCCCGCCCCCTGGTGTCTGGCTGCAGTATAGGTCATAAGCCCCGCCTCCCCATACATTCCAGATATGAGCCGGGAAAACTTAAAAAAATTACGACACCTGGATGAAATGTTTCTCTCATCCTAACACTAAGGTGGTATGATGATGTATTTTGGCTGCATTGTGTTCAAGTCTTTTTTTTTAACTGAGAAGTTGGTTTCTCATTAGTTATTGGACGTTAAAACCATGTTATAAGTTTTGTTTTACGATAGTTGACAGCTGCCGTTCGTGAGTAGTTTTTATCAGGGATATAAGAAACTTAGGGAAAGAACCAAAAGGAGACTTAAGTTTTTAAAGAAGAAGAAATAAATATTTCTATTTCTCTTTTTTACCCTGCATCACCGGAAATTCTCTACTGCGCAAAATCTAGCTGCACAATGGCGGCTCAAGAAATTTTTTTTCTGGCTTCAAATTGTAGAAAAGTGACAGGCGGAGCCACGCTGTTCATTCTATATACAGTCAATGGCCTTGACTATCAGCTTAAATGTGAAAGAGAGGAACCAAAAAGAATTCAAAGTCAAACTAAGGCACTCTTAGTTTATGGTTTGAAGTTATTTGTCAACAAGGGCAAATAAAAAGGAAATATTCAGCCCTGTTGTGTTGATGTTTAACAAAAGAAAATAATAATATAAGGGTGAGGAGAAGATGTGAAAACCTTTAGTTCACTCCAGCTGGTGTCTCTGTGCCTTCAGTCTTTCTGTATTGAGCGTCACAGGTGATGTTAGTGAATTAGGACAACACAGAGCTTGGTTTGACCTTTAACCATCCATCACAGTGACAGCTGACTGTCACCAGCCCTCTGTTTTTATTCTCCCAGCGGCTCGCCTCACCTTTCCGTACGCCTTTTTGTACGCTGCTTTGATTTGCTGGCGTTGATCGTTGCTACGTGCTGCCAGGAGCATGAGGATGGCGTCTTCATCCGTACCTGGACCAGAAAACAAACACGTTAGAGTTTCATGATGGGAATTAAATCTGCTTATTATCACTTCTTAATTTTCAAACACAAGGCTTGAAGCATATTTCAGTCTTTGGAGGCCTATTCTGCACAAAAAAACCCTGATTAAGAATCACTGACAGCCAGCAATTTCCAGCTAAATGAGGAGCCAGCTTCACAAAGAAGGAGGTCAGCGTTTGAAGGTTTAGGAAAGGCCAATAGTCAAACAATCAATAGCTCCTGAGGCTCAGAAGGACAAACAAGATAAAGTGAAGTGTGAAATTTCCTCTAAGGGATCAAAATGTTGAATTAGTCCAAGGTAATTATGGCAAAAAATCCCTCAGGACTTCTAATGACAGTTTTCACCGTGGACTGATGCCTGCTCCGGTTATCACTGCTCATTTTGGTTCCTCATTCACTCACAAGGTTTTTTTTCCCTCTAATTGCTTTTATTGTGAAACAGACAGGAAGGAAGATAAAAGAGAAAGCAGTGGTGCTGGTCACTCTGAAGGGTGTGTGGGGGTTAATCTCTCCCCCTTTCCCTCCTGTTGTACACCTTTAATTTAGAGATAATCATCAGGCTTATTGATTTGGTCTAATGACCGCAGAGACGGGTTTAAATTTCCTGTTTTCTTTATATGTGCAATTAAAAGACAATTATACGGGGGGGGGGCTATTAAGAATAATCTTCACCAAACAGAAGCTTGTCTTTTTAACAGTGAAGCCAGCAGAGTAAAAAGACTGTAGTTCACTCAGCGCTGGCTCTAAAAGCAAGAAAAACTCGGATTCAGAGCAGAAGTAAACCTGTTTACAGCCTGGTGCTAAAAGTTTTTTCACTTTCTTTTAATAACTCATCCGCTTTAACAACATCAAGGTTAAGAGCGCTGCATAATTGAGAATAATTAGGGACAGGGCTGATTTGACTGACAGGTGAGCATGTTGTGGCTGTTCATTAAGCTGCTGCCAGTTTCTGAATGAGCCAGGCATTAGATTCAGTGTCGCCGACTACAACTATATAAACTTCCTTTAGAAACCGATGGATGACAACATCTGAAATGTTTTGTGTTTTTGCCTTTTCACATATTTTTCCAAGTGAATCCGGCTCATGTTTAAATTTGTGTTCTTATCTAAAATGAAAGTCCTCAAGGTTTTTGCAGCAGCCCTAGTGAGCAAAGGACCTATGGCTAAGTCCCGCCCTCAAACGTGATGAGCCAATCACAGCGTGTATAGCCGTTCCCAAACACTCAGACATTCTCTACCCTGTAATCTGCTGAAATGCTTTGCAGAAAGTCAATTTTTATTTTGTTTTATGAGTTTTTTAAGTTTAAAATTGGTCAAACTGTGTTCATGGGGTCCTCAACTGTAACACAAGGTTTCCTGAGAGGCTAGGCAACAGGGGGTATTTTTAACCTTTACCACAGCTTAGGCCTCTTTAACATGACAACATTTGACTCTAAAATGCAAAAAAGGCAGTGAACAAAATCTGCATTCATGCGGAAACACTGAGGGGTTTAAATCGCTGCAGTATACATGCCAGGCTTGTGGATGGTGAAATAACTGTAGGAGCGAAATACATGACAATGGTTTGGACAGTTTTAGGTTTTGTCTGTGTAAATAAGAGGTCGAAATGCAACAATGCTTCCACGTTTCACCCTAAGACTATTTTTGTGCAAATGGAGCCTTAACCCAGAAAAGTGTCTTCTTTGGACAAAGTTGTGCAATAGACCACAGCATCAGCTCAACATGAACAAAAATAACAAGGATATCTACATTACGTCATTTTGTTTATTGGGAGCTCATTGGCCTGTTTTGCTCTAGTTTTTGTTCTCTGGTGATTGTACATCATTGTTAGCTGTTGTCTAAAGGGCTCTCGTTAAACTAACAATGACTTAAAGAGCTCAGCTTCCTTGCAAATTTGTAATAGCTGAGGGAACAAGTTTTTCTTTTTGACTTAAATTGTGCAGCTGCTGAAGGAAAACTATTGCTAAGTATTTTCTGATTATAAAATCGATCGATAATGTTTCAATAACAAGCCGTGCATAGAAGAGACAAAGACTGGAAACAGTTGGTGTACTGCTCCTTTAAATGCACTGGATGAGGTCAGAAGTTATACGCAATCCATGCTTTTTTTTACTAATAAAGAGCATTTATGAATGGCATTATCATTTAGTACCACCCTGATCTTTCATTTTGTGTCAAGCTGTCCTTGAGAGCAAAACACTTTTTAAACTGGTTTTCTTTTATGTTTTCTTCCTTCTGTTGCCGTGAAGAAGAAGTGTCGAAGGAAAGCGATGACTCACTTCATCCTTTCAGAACCTTTCACTAAAAGTGAATCAGAAGAGGTTCTCTTTATGAAAAGTTAGTCCAATTGATTAAATCTTAAGATTTTTTTTTCTTACCAGTATATTGGTCTGTGAGATGAAAGTGGAACTGGACTCTGCATTCACTGATTACACTTAATCACACACACACACATGAGGAGCTTTACTGTTTCAGGTAACCCTGAGATAAGCAAAATCAAACCAGTCTGATGTTTTATCAGACCTTCCACAACATTTTATTCCTCACATTTAAAGTTAAAGTTTTCTCCTTGTTGACAATTTGAAGCTTGAACTCTGAGAGGCAATTAAAGTCACAATCAAAGCTACAAACAAAAAGAGTCTAATTAAAATCTGCTGTCTCATGTATGGAGAGGGAAAAGCTGTTTTTTGTGTTGTGGGATAACCTTGTCCAATGTGATACGATTTGCAAAATATATTCTAACTCTGATAATTTTTCCCTATATATTGCAGTTGGGGTTTATTTTTCGGTTCCTCATCTTACAAGTAATAAATAAGTCTCTATTCAACAGCTTGTAGGGGATGGTCTTTTTTTGTTTTGAATGAGAAAAGCAGGTTTATGAGAGAGAAAAGAAGAGATTGTGATAAAGAAAAGTTCAATATTTTTTGTTGCTCATTTCAAAAAGTGAAACCCAGATATTATTCAGAGTCTCAGAAAGTTAGAATTTTAGATAAGATAAATACAAAAAGTAGATTTAAACAGAAATGTCACACTTCTGAAAAGCTTTGCTTCCAATTTTCATCCCTTTTCAACCATTTTTGCTGCATTTTGCCACCTGAAACTTATTTTTGTCCTCCTTCTTGCCATGATTGCCACTTTTCACCACTTGTTGCTCTTGCAAAAACAGTTTTCAACACTTTGGCTCTTTAGTAAAGTAAGATTGGTGTAGAGCAGAAAACATCCACTGCAAAAAAATTGTTTCTGGTGTTCTGACACATTTAAGGTTAAAGAAATATTCCACTGTCTGCGATTATATTATTAAAGCTGGCCATATTGAAAGTTATACTAATTTGAAATTGACTGCACAGCACTAGTTCAGACCAGACTTCCCTCAGGAAGTCTAGCACAGGTGTAAATACTTCACCTTAGAAAAATAATATTCAAGTTTTTTCAGTCTCAGCATAAAGGTGCTCATTACCGTTGTGTTTCTGCAGAATTTATTTCATTTCATGACATTTCTGTAAAGTATTTCTGTTAAGTTTGAGTTTCAAAGTCGGTGAAACTCTTTTCTTTTTTTAATTAGACCAAAAACATCAGGAAGCAGAAGCTATACTCCATGCACCAGAGGACTGAACTCATTGTGGAGGTTAACACATGGAAAAACTTCCCTGACAGCTGTGTCACTGTTGGTTTTTGGAGAGAAGCTAAACAAGCAATAAACCGCATGATGAAGCACTGCTGATTGTACTTTTTCAGTGTTTATTTCCTGCTAATGACACAACAGCACTGTCACATGCTGGAAAATAAACCCACTGTAGTTTAGATTTTCAATGATCTGTCTCCTCTTATAGCCAGTCACTAAGGCTTTAAATGTTCCACAGTGTTTGGATCCATCTTTCCTAAGCAACACAGTTCAAACTCATATTTATATTCTTTAAATTAAAACATTATATGACAGTATGTGGAGTTTGTGGAGGAATTATCACTCACCGATTCCTTTCATGGCTTTATGGAGAACTTCAGCGTCATGTTTGGCGTTGAAGTTGACAAAAGGTCTAACGCTGCCTCGGTGCTCCTGTGGAAAGAGAACGACTTTAATATCAGCACAAGAAAAATTCAAAAACCAGCCACCACACTAGTGTTGTGCACAGAATGTGGTCCAATTGTTGAAAATGTGTACGTAAGTGCCCTCTTTGGCGATGAAATGTGTGCCGAGTGCCCTCTTGGGATCCAAAACCAACCCTAAAGTGCTCTCTTGGGAGCCAGAGCAAATAATGGAGTCCCCTCCTGGTTGGGGAACCACACTTATCTGCCCCCTTAGCAGGTAAGAACAGGAAAAAACTACCCTCCTGGATGCGAAAACACCTGGTAAAGTGTCCTCTTGGGTGCCAAAACACACTCCGAAGTCTTACTGGGAGCCAAAATACCGTAAAGAGCACTATTAGGGGTCAAAATAAGCCTAAGTGCCCCCTCAGGAGCCAAAACACATGCTTAAATGTCCCCCTGGTTGGCTTACAACACTTATCTGCCCCTTTGGCTGGTTGAAACATGACTACATGTCATCCTGGGAGCCAAAACAAGCTTATGTACCCGCTTCTCTAAAACCAAAAAATGTGTTGAAGTGTCCTCTCGGGAGCCAAAAAAGGTCAAAGTGCCTTTGTAAGAGCCAAAATACCCAAAAGTGCCCTCTAAGGAGCTGGAACACATGCTAAAGTGCCCTCCTGGTTGGTGAACCACACTAATCTGCCCATTTGAATGGTTAAAACATGATTAACTGCTGTCCTAGGAGTAAAAACACCTGCTAAAGAGTCTCCTGGGTGCCAAAATACTCTAAAGATGTCACGTTAACAAGTTTTTTCGCTCTCCTCTTGGAGCCGAAACGTGTGCTCTATGAACCTTTTCTATCTTTTGTCTCTGCCCTTCAAAAAGTCTGTGCATGCCACTGTCTTCCTCATGTTTAAAACTGATTAATTTATAAGGAAGAGGAGAAATATTTCATCTTTGTGCTCAAAAACTTAACAGATTCTCCATATTTCTGTCATAACTTTACAAACAATATAACAGCTGGCAATCAAAAACACACTCAAGATTAATTGCTTGTCTCCAAACTCTGTGGTTTGAAGTGAAAGTGTAATTTAAATCAAGTCTATGCTAATTCACAAAAACATGATGCGTCTCACTTGTCCGAGATTGTTCCAAGGGGAGAATGTCATTTTGGAGAAAAAGCAATAAAACATCTGCCTCAGCTGCTGCCTTGTTTCAAACTCATGAGCAGGTGGGGAAGTGGAACAATAACGTTTC
This sequence comes from Thalassoma bifasciatum, assembly GCA_008086565.1. NCBI lineage: Eukaryota > Metazoa > Chordata > Actinopteri > Labriformes > Labridae > Thalassoma > Thalassoma bifasciatum. The sequence goes on from RPOG01003496.1 coordinate 51,013, forward strand.
CTCTCCTCTCACTTATCTTCTGCTCTCCCTCTGATGTACTCAGGAGAACAACCTCATATGTCTCTTCAAAGATCAGGAGGGTTTTACCTTGAAGTGTTGATCAAGTACTTCACTGTTTCAGCCTTGATCCTGCCCGCCTCATAATACTCGGGTTAAATTTCTCTGTAGAAGATGTTAAAGCTGATTGATGTGGCGTCTTTGTTTTTAATGAGGTTTTCATTACTGGGATATGAATCATCTTTATTTCATTATATCATGTCTTCTATAACAAAAATTTAGTATCTGTTTTCTGCAAAGCCCAGGATGAGAAATTAAACTGTCAAGAGCCAAACAGTAAAGAGTTTCAGGCACAGAGACATTATGGTTCAAAAAAGGGACAAATATCTTTACTCAAAGACATTTAAAGGCACCCAGAAGATGAAACGCTACAACCTAACAAATCTTCTGACCTTTTATTGTGCTGCAAGCTGGTGGAAAGTTTTATATGTCATCAAAATATCCTCTCTGCAAACACACTGATAATATTTTTGTGTTGTATAACTTTCCTTCAAAGTTTTCTCGCTAGGGATACAAGAAACTACACCTTAAATTCAGAAAACTCATCAAGAATACTCTTGATGAAAAATGCGAATTACCTAGTTCCCTTCCAGACTACACTTTGACTTTTTGTTTTATTTACTGAGCAGAAAAATGGGTTCATGCTCACACAAAACAGACTTAACAGACTTTGACATGCAAAAAGTTGGACTTTCTTTTGGTAGATGTTTATAAATGGACTAAAAACTTCATTTTCAGGGTACAAAGCTAAATTGTTATAATATTTTACAACTAATTTTAAGTTGAAAATAACCAAGTATCACTGCTTATGTATTGAAATGTAACGCAAATCTTGTTAAATGAAATGTTAATAACAAATAACTGTTCGCTCACAATAGGGGGCTTTTGGCATGAGCACTCAACCAGTTGTTAATGTTGCTCTTGTTCAAAAGGTTAAGAAAAATGATTTTTAAACTATGATGGCAAGATGTTAACTATCAATTTTATTGCGAAACACTATTAAACATTAGCTTGATACTAAAATAGTCTAACTTTGACCCATTGGTCAATTTCAATAACTGACTTAAGCAAAGGCTTTGGAGTCCCATTACAAGTAAAGGTTTGAAGATAATGGACAAATGTGTCATTAGTGTCAGTTGTATAAGTAGCATTAGGGATTCGGGCTATCATCTGGCGTAAGGGAAGCTGGATCATATGGCAAAGTTGTTTACAAGCCAAGCAATCTAAGTTACAACGCAAGCGATTCATTTAGACAGCAGAAAGTGACTGTGACAGGAATCAGATTCCTCTGATGGTTAGCTGAACTCACCCTCGGCTGGAAGAGCTGCAAAAGTTCAGAAAGTTAAGATGATTCTGGAAATGCGCTACCTGAGCCAGTGTGCACGTTCAGCCATGAGCGATTAAAATTAGACCTTTAGACTAATGGTGAAAAAAAAGGATTGGGGTATGGATGAGCCAGGTTACCTTTGCCGTCCTAGGCTGAATTCTTGAGGATCAAACAAACCCTTTGGAAAAGTATGACACCACTTGTCAGTTAATAGATTGTTGCCCTCTTCAACTGAGTCATATTTTCAAGTTTTCAGGAAACAGAATAAACTTAATCATATTGAATACACTATTGATTTGGACCATTAAACGCCATCGTTTTTCCAATTAGGATGTTGACCATTTCAGCAGAGGGAAGCATCCTGAGGAGCTGACATGGGCAAAAATATCATTGTCCTAAAAAAGGGACTGAGGCCATTGGTTTAAGAGAGCGACGAGAGGAGATAAAGGAGGCAAGTGAAGTCTCAAACCAGCAATGTTACGAGTTTGCTTGGCTCTTTGCTTTTATGCATCTGGGTCCTTCCATGATGTATGCGTTGACATTTTGGAGTTCAGCAAACAACTGCATGTAGATTTAGTCATTGAGGTACTGGGGGATTACTTGTTCCACAAAGCAGTTTTCATATTGCTTATTTTATTTTTGAGGTCTGTTACCTGTCTTGTTTGTTGTCTTTGATGATTGACTCGCTGATAGCAGCTATTTTTTCTTTCAGTATTCTTGTAATAAAATCTCTATTTCTCCAACTGAAAAATAGTATTTTTTGATGTGTAGCAGATATGCACAGTTTTAATCAGTTGGACAGGCGTTTCACCAGAGGTTCCCCCGACATATGACATTCTGAACCTGCCTCACTTTCATGGTGCAATTAGTTAAATGGCCAATTATGTGCAGTCATGCATGCAGCTAATGCTACAGCTGAATGGGCTGTTCCGTAACAAAACGTTAAGACTAATGGTCGCGTTTGTGTAATGATTGGACGTCCATACAGGCCCTGATTGCACCTTTGGACCCCTCCAGAGAAACTGGGGTATATTGTTGAGTCGAAGCGTGTCAGGGTTTACTTGCTTCATCTGCTGCTACTGTAACTCTGTATGGAAACAGATATAGGCTTTGGGTTGTATTTTTCTGGTTGCAGATGAATCTGGAAGGGAGCGAATTAGAATAATTTCCAATTGTCTTGAATGCCTGAACACAGCAGTTTGAGAATAACAATAATTTAGCTTCCCACACAGTGTTTCTGGGTTTGCAAATCATTTAAACCCACATTTGTTTGAACATAGTGAAAAGACAAAGGGGGGTTTTGTGGCTATTTTTGTGCCTTTTGTGCATATATTCCTCCAGATCCTCTCAATCTTTCTCTGAAATCTTCAAATTCTTGGTAGAAACATTATTGTGAATGCTTTCCTCAAAGAGCCAGCCTGGAAAAAGGTTACCCTGATAACTTGATTGGATTGGTTATCTAGGTATGATTTCAACTGGATGATTTGGAGAATATACAAAATTATCCAACTACATATGTGCATAAGTAGACGCACATACACTTGAATCAGTGGATGTGAAATAAGCCTCTCGATAAGGATCTGTAAATGTTTAAGATTCTCTAAATGCTAATCTCAAAGACTGTCTCTGTTATTAACTTCTTCAGGCACAGAGTGGCTCCTCTTTCACTCAAAGCACCATCAGGAAGTCTTTGTCTCCCCACTGTGCCTTGATGAAATTGTAACCCAGCGGGGATACAAATGACACCTACAGCTTCCATGAACGTGGTAATACAATATGGTGCAAATTAGTCCAGCGTCATCAGCTGAAACTAAGTTCTTGCCATCACTTTACTTCTTAAATCAACTCTTCCTCATCAGACGGTTTGAGGTCCCCTACAAGCTGGAGAGGATAAAATCAAATCAAGGGTTTCAAATGAAGCTGCTGCTGCTTCTCTTTTAGAGCCAAAGTGAGAATACGGCACTATTGAGTCCTGCTAATGTTTTCCTAATGAATGCATGTCTGCAGAAAATCCTCTCAGGAAATAAAGGCTCGTCTAAGAGTCAGGAGATCTGTGTGCTTCAAGTATTAACAGCATACAAGAAATTTAAAAACGATGGAGATTCAACGAGATGAAAAAGCAATGAAATGATTGCAGAACATGGCAGCTGGGATGTCATGCAAATTTGGAGTCTGTGTTGTCAGTTGTGTGTGAAGTTTATTGTTTCAAGCTGATCATGCAGCGCAGGTCTCAGTGCGGCTCAAAGAGGCACTGACCTTTGAGGAGCCAAGGCACACTTCATTGCACAAACATTTCGGTTATTTCTGGTGCTGTGGCTGCAACACGTTCGTCTTAGTCTAGTCTCACATATAAAGACAGGAAACACTTACCATTCTTTTTCCTGCTGGAAGACCAAAGTTAGGACCTAAAACGAGACTGAAACACACCACAAACTGAATCAAAAGGGTGAGAATGTAACTCCTTAAACTTGAATTTAATTGCTCAGAACTGTGTAAGCATCAATAAAGGAATAACCCTGAGTGTGTGTTCTTACCAACAGATGTGTGTCCCCTCTCTCCTCTCAGGTGATTCTGCAGCGTAGATATGAGCTGTGCTGTCTGTGGAGGCTGCGCCGTCACAGGGGAAAGAGCTGTCGAGCGGCGCTTCCTCATCCACATGCAGTGTTGCGTTTCACTCACTGTCAGTCAAACGGGAGATCATGACCTTGTGCGCTCGGTTGCTTTGTGTGTCCCTCAGAGAAGTGACGAGGGGTTAAAGTTTCTGCCTTGAGTGAGGGGGAGAGGTGATGTTATACACCTGAGAGGCTTTTTTTTCACAGTGTTTTCGTCTCCTCTCATCGCATCTGAGGTGTATCACTTTAGAGTGCTCTCTGATGTAAACATTTACTTGTTCTTTTGCACATGATTAAATAAATATCCATAAAACAGACAGATCCAATTTATTTCAGCCCTAAGGATGGGAACTTTTCAAATCTTTGACATGAAGCTGCTACAGTAAATGCACACTGTAAAACTTGATGCTGATGTCTTTTTGTTATGTTAATCATCACGAACCTGGCATGACACACAAGAGTTTTGGAGCAATCATGTAGACCTGTTGTTATATAAATGCATTTATCGTAGTGGGCTTTTTTAAAAACTCTTTATATCCAACCTAATTCTGACCTATGCTTCATGCCAGACACAAAACATCCCCCAAATAAATTCTACACCTTGTCATAGTTAAAGAGTTTTTAGTCTCAGGTGACCACACACACTCTCATATGAAGGCCCCGTGCAAACAAAACCAGCTTCGTCAGTGCTCAGTGTCCTCTTTTAAGTCAACTTTCCTTTCTTTATCAAAAGTTTTGCCAAAAATCATCCCAGTCATGGATTGTACCTCCTCTGTTGAGCACAGGAATTTGAAGGAAGAGGCATGGCGATAACTAGGTCACGCAAATGATCTAAATGGCTACAGCTGGCTGCTTGTGAATGGACAGGGATCGCCTAGATGTGCAAGTGACTGACTGGACTGTTGGCGAACAAACAACCCCTTATGGAGTTGTTGCTCAAGACCACTGTGCGTTATTGGCCTGCCAACAAGGGAGCGCTTGTTGGCCATCACAAGCTGTCCTGGGATGAAGAGTTAACATAAAATGATGGGGTCACTTTTCCCTTGCACCTAGAACTCTAAGGAAAACAAACGCACCCAGCTTTGTCAGATTCCCATTGAGGAGGAAATGCTATAAGACTGCGAAGCTGCTGTTATTTATAAGAACGGACAAACAACAGACTTTACAGGAGGAATTTCACCACTTGGAATACTTTTATGTAACAACACTTTTGATATGGTTTAACTCTTCAATTACAAAGAAGAGTGAAAATTTAGTGTACAGGCTACGGATGTGACGTAATGACCCCCAAACAGGTAGGACGATCACTATCCCCACAGTTCTTTGACTTATTACGTTTTGTTTGTCAAGAAAACTGTAAAACAAACTTAGTGACTCATTTGTGAAGGATCAAAGCTTTCAAACATAGTGAAGCATTCTGATGTTTGACAAAGTCATGGTGAACGGGTTGCCACAGACTTGGTGGGGCGTAAGAGGTTAATGGGTCAGTTGTCTCCTAAAAACATCCTCCAGCTTCAGTCCAGTTGAGCAAACTTCTCATTTCTCCAATTCATGCACTCACTTCTCCTGCTGCATTGTTAACCCGTCGATATCCTGCTCTCTGTTTGAATATAACTCCTTCCCAGACTCTTGTTCCTTCGTGCTAAGAATAAACGCACACACCTCCACTTCCCCATCATGTCTCCGAAGAATCATCGCTCTTCATTCACCCACCATCCGGTCCTAGCAAGTCATCAGCTGTCATCACCTCGAGTGTCTGAACTCCACAGGGGATTTTCCTGCTGCTGCTCACATCAGAAATCCTGCTCACAATTGAGGCCAAATGCCAAAGACCTTCTCTCAAGCCACCTTACTTGAAAGTTGTTGGAATAAATCCTCTTTATTCTTTAACTGGAACGATTTCAGCGGCAATAACAACTAAAAGGAAAAAGCTGACCCCAAAGGAAACAATTGAGCTCAGGATACCGAGTGCTGAAAATGCCAACACAGGTGCTGTCAGCGCTAACAACACCATTAGTGGACACAGCTCTTTATGTAACTCGTATTCTCCTCTAAATACAGCCACAGTCTTCTCCAGAAAGGTTTTAAAAAACTGACACTTCTCTGGCCTGCAGCATTAGCTTCTAAAGTGACGTCACTGTCAGTGTCTGACAATTTGTACGAGTAAAAATAGCAACGGTCCTCTCCATTAACTACATTTTTGGGGGGAAATGGTCAAAAGAAGGCAGACTTTGCTTTACAAGACACTGAAATAGTGAAATAGTGGAAGCAAGAGTTGAGTTACATGCAGGAAAAAGGCTACGAGCTGGATTCAAACCACACGCCTCAAAGGTGAGCCTCATGGGCGCAACCTGGACCACTGCGCCATCTTTCCTCCGTTTTTACAGCTTCATCAGCTCAGTGATGAAATCTAAAGCAACACTGTAAACACGAATACCATTCTATGTCTTCTCCTGAACAATATATGTCCCAAAAGTAGAGTTTAGCAAAGGTCAATGAGCCCTTCTGAGTTGTGACCAAATTGTGTGCATCATCCAGTAAATTCTGTCAATAACAACTCTTTCAGCTATGCCATCAAAAAAAACAACAAAAAAAACAAAGTATGGTTGTGTACAGCTTTGAAACTATGCCAACAAAATGCATCAAATAAAGCATGAATCTTGACCAACTCCACAGGAAAGCATACAAAATGAGATCTCTTATATGTGAACTGTAAAAAGGCTGATGTAAATTCATAGAAGCATTACTGTAAACTCCTGCAAACCTGCAAATCATTGAGTAAGTTTAACCAATTTTTATAAACCATATTCTAAATGGATGTAAGAGAGAAGCAGAAATGTGAAATTATAACAATGTGCAACATTCCTTTTTTCTGGATGCATCACTTTTCCAAAACATGCAATGACTGATTGAATTATATCAACAAAACAACAGTAGGACTGGATAAATTTTAATCAACTTATTTCCTGACACAGCAGATTGTATGATTTATTTACTGTGGTTTCTTTTTACCTGTTTGGTTAAACCTAGATGCAAATGAAATTAATGTCCATTTCCAAGTATCATTACTGTGCTTTTTCCCATCAGTCATTTGCTGTTTACAGTCATTTACTATGAAGACTTCAGTACAGTTGAATCCAATACAACAACAAAGTCCAAGTTTCTTACTCAATAACCTTACTGAGTTGTGACTTACTATAACTAAGCCTTTAAAACATTTTGGCAATAACTTGAGGTGCATGAGAACACAGGACTGTAATCACTGTAATGTCAGAGTGCTGAAAAGTTACTTCGTCATCCTCTTTTGTTTTAATCATTTCAGAGTGAAATTCGATTGAACAACTTATTTTTAATTAGCTACACTCCCCTTTTAGCCTCCATAATTCACTTTGCGTTTCCCGCCCAACATTTCCGAGCACAGCATGTTTTTCAAGCGTGATTAATTTGAGCTAATCGTGTGTGTTTTATGGCAAACAGGGGACAAAATGGAGATGTTTGTGTCTGACGGGAGCCATGAGCTCAGCAGAGCAAAGCGCCAGGATGCAGCTCACATGTCATTATGGCTTTCCTCTTCTCTGCTAACCTTAATTAAAGTGAGCACTTGTGAGGAGACGTGAACACCATCCTTCAGGTTATCCAGTTACGGATGCTCGCTGTTTCATCTCACACCCTCCCACACTGACATGCAGACAATTTCCTCTGAGTGCAAACAAACAAGCTCACAAACAGATAATAAAAAGCCTTTCAGGATGAATAGTCAATCAAACAATCTGTTAGTACACCTGAATCATGCTGAAGTTGACATCCTAGCAGTCAGTTAAATTTTACCTCATAAAATCAACATTTCATGAAGAGTTTGATGATTATTTTATACCACAGAGGTCTCTGTTGGTATGTTTTTATTCACATTTCCAATATGCTGGGAAGAGCTGCAGACATTTTGAAAGCAGTCGATATAAAGTATGGCAGGTGTTCCTCCAGGGACAGGTGGGAAAGTCTGTGTTTCCTCTGTGATGGAAATCTGGCTGTGACTGAAGAGGCTTCAGGAGAAGGAGAACTGAGATGAGATGAAAAATGTTACACCTCCATATTCTGTAGGGTTTCCTCTGCACCCTGGTCTAACCCTGTACTTTACATTTCCTCCTGACTGAGTTATTCCTGAACAGAAAATTGTGCATTACACCTAGAATTGCAAAAACACTATATACGGCTATAAAAATGGCAATGGAGACACCAGAATTTCTAAAAAAACAAAAAAAAGTTCTTGCGCTCTCATGAGGTAGTTTTTCCAGAGGTTCCAATATTCAAGTTTATTACAAAAGTGTGATGGAAACATCTTTGCAAAAACAGGACATGAAAATCTTGAGGAGATAATGGGTCTTATGCAACTAGATCTTTGATCAAATCAGACACCGTGTCAAATGTAGGTAGGTGTAACACGGGTAAAAATGGCCGAAGCTAAATTATACCGCGGGTATAGTTTGGCCAAGACCAGTTTATGCACTAGATCATGTTATTTATTTTATTCGCATGGTGTCATGTTGTTTCTGTCTCTACATGGTAGTGTGTTTACGATTCTCAGCTCTGCGTGGTGCACGGAGGAGTTCCACCCCGATGCATGCACTTAAAAAAACATATAGCTGATACAGTCACTGGAGAAAATTCACTCTGCGCTTAGTGCAATCAATCAATTTTTAACGTTATGTGTTATCATGTGGAGATGATTTGTTTAGGATGCAGCTTAATTTGGGGAACACGCTATTTAGTGGATGGTTTGTCATATGAGTAAGGACAGAGCTTTTGGAGGGATTCTTTTTAGAAGTCACCAGTAAATTTTGAATAAATGAGTGAATGAGAGGGGAAGGGTGTGCTGGGTCGCTGTATTTTTTGTTGACCCCTGTTTTTGTTGCATTGCTCTTGGACATCATTTTTTTCACATTAACATCAGCTTATCATCAATTAATCATAATTTCCATCAATAAAAGGCAAATGCATTTTTTTCAGACGCAAGTGTTTCTTTGATTTAGCATATCAGACATACTGGGCCTAACTTCAACCTCTCAGCGGTTTATTAGTTTCTTCAGTCACTACAACTATGATCAAAGTGTTGTATATGTAAACAAGTCTATGGCTGTTGTTTGTTTGTGTGTTCTGGCAGCGGTTTTGTGCTTTTCACATGTTTCTGCAACAGCCTTAACCCCCATGGTGCTGGGCTTGAAGGTCCTTTTGCACAGAATGCATCTGGCCTTGCCTGGGTTGGCACCAGAGCCAACTTCAAAAATGGACGTCGTCCAGCCAACCCTCGATAAATTTGCACTTAACCATCGTCACAGATTGGCCAGCTGGCATGCAGAAAACAATTTATATCAGTAGTAGTAAGAAAGTAGTCTCCATACAGCTCCTTCTCTAAAAGTCCCACAAGAAAAAGAAAATAATTCATAACATTAACTAGTCTTACCCCGACAAATTTAAGACCTTTGAGTGACGTATTAATTAATGAATTATTGGCATATACATGCACATGCTGGTTGAGCTTTTCTGTGAGTGCAGCAGCCAAAAGCATGTGCATGTTAAATTCCACTTTTTTTAGCTTGGTGTGTATGTGGTGTTTATGTAGATGAGCTGAGGTTTTTAGCACTTCCACAAAGGCCTTAATATTCTTGGACCACAGCTTGCTGCTTGGTGAATGCAAATCACTGGTGATTGGGGAGGCTGACCGTCTCCCTCGACATGTGAAATATCCTGCCCCTGAAATGCAGATTTGCTGTCTACCATAAAAAAGAGACATCGCTGTAATTAAACGACTAAAATCAAACCATGACTCACAAAGGAAGATTACCCATCAGGTGAGTTGACTTGTCAACATGTTTTTCTAGTGTTCATCCTCTTCTGAATCTGTGAATAGAAATTTGTTTGTGTGTATCTGGAAGAGCAACAGGTATCAGGTGGTTCCCAGTTGGCTTCAAACTGCTGACTGATGCATTCGCTTTGTGCCAACAGCGCCTGGTTGTCAGTTTTCAAAGTGAATCTCTGTGAGGTTTTTATTCATGAGTGGAGCGCCGGGGGACATCCTGGTATACAGAGCTGAGGACAGCTCAATCTGTCAGACGCTGACTGACACACAATGAGCTCCGTCATCAATCAAAGGGTCTCCCCAGCCATCGCTGATCCCCTCTGTTTGCTCTCTTCCTCCTCTCTGCTGAGGGCAGGTGTTATCAATACACATGGAGTCAATTCAACAAATATTACCTGACGCCGAGGATCTGGAGACAGCATCCACTAATATCTCACTACTACATCTGAGGCAGTTTTGTGCAATGGAGAAAACTGCTCTAATCTAGATGGGATGAGAGGGTAACTTCCAGAGTTATAGAATTTTTAGCTTTCAGACAGATACACTTTGGAGTATTAATGACTCTTGGCTAACTAAAAACAGTGCATTGCATTAAAACTTGCCATTTTTGTTAATATCGTTGCTGTAAACCAGCCTCCCCTCTACATCTGAAATGCATCCTCTCTATGTGGGTGCTTTGGAGCAAGAAGTAACCGTAGTCTGACAGGAGGAGAGAGGCTATTAGAGCTATACAGTTCCCGCCTCAGGCTGATTCACAACTTTGTTAATTAGCTGGGAAAGAAAGGAACAAAATTGAAAACAACACAAAGATTTCCATCATAACTTGACAGAAAACACCTCACTGTTAATCCTTTGGGACTAAATGTTGTATTTCTTTTCAAATAATCAACTGAAAGCAGGAGAATAATAGCCATGATCTACAATTTATTTCCTGTCTCTTGCTCAAAGCAAAGTCCGTCTTGATTTATATTTTAGTAACTTGAAGCAGGTGTTTTCAGCTCTTCTTCACAGGTCTCTCTCTCTCTCTCAAAATTATCACCACAGGCTCAAAAAATGGACGCAGACCATGAGAAGAAAACAACATCCCGACCTCTCCTCATCTCTCATCATTTCTTGAGCAGTAGCCGCCTCTTTTCTGCCAGCAGGATAAACCCAGCAGGTTTCTACAAATCAGAGAGCTCTGTCTCTGTAGCTGCCACGGCTCTTTTTACGTTTGAGTTCATTTGGAGTTTTTTTTTTTTTTTTCTGTTGGACATGCGCCTGTGTGCTGTTTTCAGGGACTAAAAGGGAGAGTGTTTATTTGAGGAGGGTTGAGGAGCCACAGATGGCAACGCAGTGCCAAAGGACACTGACTATTTCAGTTCAAGAACAGAGGTGGAAAAAAAAAACAGTGATGGGATGTGACCATGGTGTCAGACCTCATTAAT